>OY755195.1:10589487-10764110 GCA_963576735.1 Bedellia somnulentella
GATAGAGAAATTTCGCGCTGGATGCCAACTGACACTGTAGCTCAGTTGGCAGAGCGACGGGGGCGTATACCCGAAGGTCGCGGGTTCGAACCCCGCCAGTGTCGAAATTTTTCTTTCCTTTAATAACATCTATTATTTATGAGTAATAATCCCCACATGAGGAATTCATGTCAAAAAACATTAAATTATGTGATAGTTAGGCGTTTCCAACATTTGCATTCTATCTGAAAAGGTAGACAAGTGGCCGTCCGAATTAGTTAAAATTCGGAGGTAGGAAACGCAAACACTACTTGAACGTGTAAAAAAGAAACAAAGGATAGAGAAATTTCGCGCTGGATGCCAACTGACACTGTAGCTCAGTTGGCAGAGCGACGGGGGCGTATACCCGAAGGTCGCGGGTTCGAACCCCGCCAGTGTCGAAATTTTTCTTTCCTTTAATAACATCTTTTATTTATGAGTAATAATCCCCACATGAGGAATTCATGTCAAAAAACATTAAATTATGTGATAGTTAGGCGTTTCCAACATTTGCATTCTATCTGAAAAGGTAGACAAGTGGCCGTCCGAATTAGTTAAAATTCGGAGGTAGGAAACGCAAACACTACTTGAACGTGTAAAAAAGAAACAAAGGATAGAGAAATTTCGCGCTGGATGCCAACTGACACTGTAGCTCAGTTGGCAGAGCGACGGGGGCGTATACCCGAAGGTCGCGGGTTCGAACCCCGCCAGTGTCGAAATTTTTCTTTCCTTTAATAACATCTTTTATTTATGAGTAATAATCCCCACATGAGGAATTCATGTCAAAAAACATTAAATTATGTGATAGTTAGGCGTTTCCAACATTTGCATTCTATCTGAAAAGGTAGACAAGTGGCCGTCCGAATTAGTTAAAATTCGGAGGTAGGAAACGCAAACACTACTTGAACGTGTAAAAAAGAAACAAAGGATAGAGAAATTTCGCGCTGGATGCCAACTGACACTGTAGCTCAGTTGGCAGAGCGACGGGGGCGTATACCCGAAGGTCGCGGGTTCGAACCCCGCCAGTGTCGAAATTTTTCTTTCCTTTAATAACATCTTTTATTTATGAGTAATAATCCCCACATGAGGAATTCATGTCAAAAAACATTAAATTATGTGATAGTTAGGCGTTTCCAACATTTGCATTCTATCTGAAAAGGTAGACAAGTGGCCGTCCGAATTAGTTAAAATTCGGAGGTAGGAAACGCAAACACTACTTGAACGTGTAAAAAAGAAACAAAGGATAGAGAAATTTCGCGCTGGATGCCAACTGACACTGTAGCTCAGTTGGCAGAGCGACGGGGGCGTATACCCGAAGGTCGCGGGTTCGAACCCCGCCAGTGTCGAAATTTTTCTTTCCTTTAATAACATCTTTTATTTATGAGTAATAATCCCCACATGAGGAATTCATGTCAAAAAACATTAAATTATGTGATAGTTAGGCGTTTCCAACATTTGCATTCTATCTGAAAAGGTAGACAAGTGGCCGTCCGAATTAGTTAAAATTCGGAGGTAGGAAACGCAAACACTACTTGAACGTGTAAAAAAGAAACAAAGGATAGAGAAATTTCGCGCTGGATGCCAACTGACACTGTAGCTCAGTTGGCAGAGCGACGGGGGCGTATACCCGAAGGTCGCGGGTTCGAACCCCGCCAGTGTCGAAATTTTTCTTTCCTTTAATAACATCTTTTATTTATGAGTAATAATCCCCACATGAGGAATTCATGTCAAAAAACATTAAATTATGTGATAGTTAGGCGTTTCCAACATTTGCATTCTATCTGAAAAGGTAGTCAAGTGGCCGTCCGAATTAGTTAAAATTCGGAGGTAGGAAACGCAAACACTACTTGAACGTGTAAAAAAGAAACAAAGGATAGAGAAATTTCGCGCTGGATGCCAACTGACACTGTAGCTCAGTTGGCAGAGCGACGGGGGCGTATACCCGAAGGTCGCGGGTTCGAACCCCGCCAGTGTCGAAATTTTTCTTTCCTTTAATAACATCTTTTATTTATGAGTAATAATCCCCACATGAGGAATTCATGTCAAAAAACATTAAATTATGTGATAGTTGGGCGTTTCCAACCTTTGCATTCTATCTGAAAAGGTAGACAAGTGGCCGTCCGAATTAGTTAAAATTCGGAGGTAGGAAACGCAAACACTACTTGAACGTGTAAAAAAGAAACAAAGGATAGAGAAATTTCGCGCTGGATGCCAACTGACACTGTAGCTCAGTTGGCAGAGCGACGGGGGCGTATACCCGGAGGTCGCGGGTTCGAACCCCGCCAGTGTCGAAATTTTTCTTTCCTTAAATAACATCTTTTATTTATGAGTAATAATCCCCACATGAGGAATTCATGTCAAAAAACATTAAATTATGTGATAGTTAGGCGTTTCCAACATTTGCATTCTATCTGAAAAGGTAGACAAGTGGCCGTCCGAATTAGTTAAAATTCGGAGGTAGGAAACGCAAACACTACTTGAACGTGTAAAAAAGAAACAAAGGATAGAGAAATTTCGCGCTGGATGCCAACTGACACTGTAGCTCAGTTGGCAGAGCGACGGGGGCGTATACCCGAAGGTCGCGGGTTCGAACCCCGCCAGTGTCGAAATTTTTCTTTCCTTTAATAACATCTTTTATTTATGAGTAATAATCCCCACATGAGGAATTCATGTCAAAAAACATTAAATTATGTGATAGTTAGGCGTTTCCAACATTTTCATTCTATCTGAAAAGGTAGACAAGTGGCCGTCCGAATTAGTTAAAATTCGGAGGTAGGAAACGCAAACACTACTTGAACGTGTAAAAAAGAAACAAAGGATAGAGAAATTTCGCGCTGGATGCCAACTGACACTGTAGCTCAGTTGGCAGAGCGACGGGGGCGTATACCCGAAGGTCGCGGGTTCGAACCCCGCCAGTGTCGAAATTTTTCTTTCCTTTAATAACATCTTTTATTTATGAGTAATAATCCCCACATGAGGAATTCATGTCAAAAAACATTAAATTATGTGATAGTTAGGCGTTTCCAACATTTGCATTCTATCTGAAAAGGTAGACAAGTGGCCGTCCGAATTAGTTAAAATTCGGAGGTAGGAAACGCAAACACTACTTGAACGTGTAAAAAAGAAACAAAGGATAGAGAAATTTCGCGCTGGATGCCAACTGACACTGTAGCTCAGTTGGCAGAGCGACGGGGGCGTATACCCGAAGGTCGCGGGTTCGAACCCCGCCAGTGTCGAAATTTTTCTTTCCTTTAATAACATCTTTTATTTATGAGTAATAATCCCCACATGAGGAATTCATGTCAAAAAACATTAAATTATGTGATAGTTAGGCGTTTCCAACATTTGCATTCTATCTGAAAAGGTAGACAAGTGGCCGTCCGAATAAGTTAAAATTCGGAGGTAGGAAACGCAAACACTACTTGAACGTGTAAAAAAGAAACAAAGGATAGAGAAATTTCGCGCTGGATGCCAACTGACACTGTAGCTCAGTTGGCAGAGCGACGGGGGCGTATACCCGAAGGTCGCGGGTTCGAACCCCGCCAGTGTCGAAATTTTTCTTTCCTTTAATAACATCTTTTATTTATGAGTAATAATCCCCACATGAGGAATTCATGTCAAAAAACATTAAATTATGTGATAGTTAGGCGTTTCCAACATTTGCATTCTATCTGAAAAGGTAGACAAGTGGCCGTCCGAATTAGTTAAAATTCGGAGGTAGGAAACGCAAACACTACTTGAACGTGTAAAAAAGAAACAAAGGATAGAGAAATTTCGCGCTGGATGCCAACTGACACTGTAGCTCAGTTGGCAGAGCGACGGGGGCGTATACCCGAAGGTCGCGGGTTCGAACCCCGCCAGTGTCGAAATTTTTCTTTCCTTTAATAACATCTTTTATTTATGAGTAATAATCCCCACATGAGGAATTCATGTCAAAAAACATTAAATTATGTGATAGTTAGGCGTTTCCAACATTTGCATTCTATCTGAAAAGGTAGACAAGTGGCCGTCCGAATTAGTTAAAATTCGGAGGTAGGAAACGCAAACACTACTTGAACGTGTAAAAAAGAAACAAAGGATAGAGAAATTTTGCGCTGGATGCCAACTGACACTGTAGCTCAGTTGGCAGAGCGACGGGGGCGTATACCCGAAGGTCGCGGGTTCGAACCCCGCCAGTGTCGAAATTTTTCTTTCCTTTAATAACATCTTTTATTTATGAGTAATAATCCCCACATGAGGAATTCATGTCAAAAAACATTAAATTATGTGATAGTTAGGCGTTTCCAACATTTGCATTCTATCTGAAAAGGTAGACAAGTGGCCGTCCGAATTAGTTAAAATTCGGAGGTAGGAAACGCAAACACTACTTGAACGTGTAAAAAAGAAACAAAGGATAGAGAAATTTCGCGCTGGATGCCAACTGACACTGTAGCTCAGTTGGCAGAGCGACGGGGGCGTATACCCGAAGGTCGCGGGTTCGAACCCCGCCAGTGTCGAAATTTTTCTTTCCTTTAATAACATCTTTTATTTATGAGTAATAATCCCCACATGAGGAATTCATGTCAAAAAACATTAAATTATGTGATAGTTAGGCGTTTCCAACATTTGCATTCTATCTGAAAAGGTAGACAAGTGGCCGTCCGAATTAGTTAAAATTCGGAGGTAGGAAACGCAAACACTACTTGAACGTGTAAAAAAGAAACAAAGGATAGAGAAATTTCGCGCTGGATGCCAACTGACACTGTAGCTCAGTTGGCAGAGCGACGGGGGCGTATACCCGAAGGTCGCGGGTTCGAACCCCGCCAGTGTCGAAATTTTTCTTTCCTTTAACTCTTAAACCCTACCCGGGGGTCCAGTAAACCCCAGCGTTTGATTTAACTAAAATATTTTTGCGGAAACAAAACGCACGGTCATGTGACTCAAGCTATTCCTCGTTAACACCGTCAGCCATCTTGTCGCCAGTAGTGCGTTTGCATTCGTGCACTGAGAACGTAATTATTGCTATTTTGGGGTTTGTCAGACCCCAGGGTAGGAATACAAACAACAAATACAGTGTGTCCAGGAGAACAAAAAGATGGCCAATGGCAATTTTTTTTGGTCTTATGAATATAGTGGGAGTTAATTCATTTGTACTTTTAAAAATGGCCACAAGAAAAGAAATGAAAAGACGTGTTTTCCTAAAGAAACTGGCCATGGACTTGATCACCCCCCAAATGGAAGAAAGAATAACATGCCCTACTTTGCCCACCAATCTTCAAGAGCTCCTAAGAGGAATCTTAAAAAAGAAGCGTCCATTGGACGACCCTACTCCTGCTCCCGCTGCAAAAAAAAGGTGTGCTGTCTGCCCAAGGGGGAAGGACCGTAAGACCAAGGTTTACTGTGGCATGTGCCAAAAACCTATATGCGGAGAACACACCATGCCCAGATGTAATGAATGTGTCACCAAAAAAAAAAAAATATTTGTTTGTAATATTTGTTTAGTTTGCTTTCTTAATAAATAATACTTTTATTAAATTTGTGTTTTATTCATTCAGTATTAATGAGTTAATATTGGGGTCCACAAAACCCCTGGGTAGGAATAATGTTTCTCCTGGGATGGGTAGGGTTCAAGGGTTAATAACATCTTTTATTTATGAGTAATAATCCCCACATGAGGAATTCATGTCAAAAAACATTAAATTATGTGATAGTTGGGCGTTTCCAACATTTGCATTCTATCTGAAAAGGTAGTCAAGTGGCCGTCCGAATTAGTTAAAATTCGGAGGTAGGAAACGCAAACACTACTTGAACGTGTAAAAAAGAAACAAAGGATAGAGAAATTTCGCGCTGGATGCCAACTGACACTGTAGCTCAGTTGGCAGAGCGACGGGGGCGTATACCCGAAGGTCGCGGGTTCGAACCCCGCCAGTGTCGAAATTTTTCTTTCCTTTAATAACATCTTTTATTTATGAGTAATAATCCCCACATGAGGAATTCATGTCAAAAAACATTAAATTATGTGATAGTTAGGCGTTTCCAACCTTTGCATTCTATCTGAAAAGGTAGACAAGTGGCCGTCCGAATTAGTTAAAATTCGGAGGTAGGAAACGCAAACACTACTTGAACGTGTAAAAAAGAAACAAAGGATAGAGAAATTTCGCGCTGGATGCCAACTGACACTGTAGCTCAGTTGGCAGAGCGACGGGGGCGTATACCCGAAGGTCGCGGGTTCGAACCCCGCCAGTGTCGAAATTTTTCTTTCCTTTAATAACATCTTTTATTTATGAGTAATAATGGGAATCCCCACATGAGGAATTCATGTCAAAAAACATTAAATTATATAAGCTGTGTGTTAATTGTTTGAGACAAGGACACCCTGAAAGCGAGTGTCGCATGGGTCCATGCCGTGACAATAGTTTGCTCCATCGCTCATCATCCTCCTCAAGCCACCTCGCTCTCATTGATGAACAATATGAAAATGAAATTATCGTTAACTATTCTAATTACAATACAAATCAGGTGTTATTATCTACTGCTATCATTGAAGTATCGAATCCAGTTGATCATCAAAAGGTCAAAGTTCGTGCTCTTTTAGATTGCGGAAGCCAATCGTCATTTATATCTGAGTCCCTAAAGACTAGGCTATCATTAAAGTCTCGCCACATAGACACACTAAAGGCCAATGGTATAGGCAACACTTCTTCAATCAATGTAATTGAAAGTTGTGATATTCAATTGAAAGCAACAAATACTAATTTCAGTGCAAAGTTATCATGTTTTGTGTTAAATGAGCTCACCGGTCGTGTACCAAAGACGCCGGTTGACATCAAGTCAATTAAATTACCAAAAAATATTCAGTTGGCTGACCCCATGTTTTATCAGCCGGCTCCCATAGATGTTCTGATAGGTGCTGACCTCTTCTGGGACATTCTAGGCAACGAACAACGTTCTCTAGGACCAAACAACCCTAAGTTAAGGAGTTCACAGTTAGGTTGGATAATCTCTGGCCCTATAAATTCAGCAGTATCTAGCAAAAGGATACACTAGAATAAATAATTTAGAACTGTTAGTTTCTAAATTTTATATTAGGCAATAGCCACCTCACTTTTAATTAATTTAATACTTTGTTTACACAAGTGGAGGCAATTTTGAACGATCGTCCCCTATCATCCTCTCCTAATAACCCCCTTTCCCTTTCCCCAGGACACTTCCTGATCGGGAAATCTTTAACTGCTCAACCGTCGCAACATCTGGATCTGGGTGAGTCTAAGTTCGGGAGACTACTACGCCTTATCACGGGATCCGATGGAAAAGCGAGAGTGGCAGCCATCACCACTAATTAAGGCTGTGTGCTGTGCACCGATCTCTAGTAAGGCAATGCAAGCTGCCGACAGCCGAGGAATTTCAAAGTTGAAAGTGATCTTTCAACGGCCGGGAGGATGTTCAGACTTAACGCCTGAACAAATATTACGCAAGATTACAATAACGAAAACAATTGCCGTCACCCGTACGTCAGGCGCTTCAAGATACTATATACAAATCTGTCTACTCATGTCACTTAACCTACGACCGTTGTACAATTAACAACCTTTTAAAATATATTAATTTGTTAAGTATTTGTGCATTTAATTTACACCGTCTATCCACCAAAGATAGAACAGAAGAGTTGCTGAAGAGATGATGAATATTGCATGTGAGTCTTTCGTAAGAAAGGGAATGAGGGTGAATGTGGAAAAGACCAAAACGATGGTTTTTGAGAGACAGGAAGATGTGACAGAATGCGTGATTGCGATTGATGGTAAGGATGTGGAATAGGTAAAGGAGTTTGTATATCTTGGAAGTTTGTTTACAAGGGATGGGAAATGTGATGAAGACATTGAAAGAAGAGTGAAAAAGGGTAATGCGGTAAATGGAGCAATGAATAGCCTAATAACCTGTCAATCGGTGTCTGAAAAGGCCCGAATGGCTGTGCATGATGCTGTTCTTGTTCCTACGCTTATGTATGGAAGCGAATGTTGGGTGTGGCAGAAGAAGCATGAGAGCAGAGTGAATGCAGTAGAGATGAGGTCCCTCAGAAAAATTTGTAATGTTAGATTGTGTGACCGAGTGAGAAATAGTGTTATTCGTGAAAAGTGTGGTGTGAAAGATGATATTGTAAGAAAGACAGAAAAAGGAATGTTGAAATGGTTTGGGCACAGGAGAGGATGGATGATAGAAAATTGGTAAAAGGGATCTATAGAGCTAGTGTGGATGGTAATGTTAGTAGAGGACGACCACGGAGAACACACTTGGACCAAATTGAGAGTGTGCTCAAAAAGGCTGGCGTCCGAAGTATGAAGAACAAAAGAGCATGTATGAAAAGATTGATGGATGTAAACGAAGCTAGAGAGGTTTGTCAGGATCGTACGAAGTGGCGATCGATAGTCTCTGCCTACCCCAATGGGAATTAATGGCGTGAGTATATGTATGTATGTATATCTTATACGTAAGGCGAAATTTTTGGTGTTTATAATAATAATAATAATGTTCGGCTCTTGCTTACACTGAGTACTTGCCAAGCAGCCAAAATCCTGCATCAGGAGCTCGCTCTGAAATACGGACTCTTGCAACAGAGGCTGCCGTATTACAAGTATCTGCCGGAGCCGAGAAAAAAAATGGAGATATGACAACAAACAATAAGAAATAGGTATTAACAAAGCGAACATATAACAGCAAAATAAAAGACAAAATGCTATCCACTACAAGCACATAGCTCCGCTTTCCGGTGGGTGAACTAAAGAGGCAACAAACGGTATTTGGGCTATCCCTTGAAGGGAATCCCTTGAACGGGTAGACAGAGCTAGGGAGTTCGAAATTCCTCAGCCACTTTTGGAAGTTGAATGGGGCAAAGATGGTGAAATAAAGGTTGTTGGTGATGGGTCTCCAACCGCATCGCGCCAAAAACTCTTAAAAGCCCCAATACCACTAATCGCTTCTTAAGTTCACCCACCTGAAGAATTCTATCCAAGTTTAGGGGTGGTGCTATTTTAAGCCGACTATTGACTATTTATTTGAATTCGATAGAAAACAAGAAAATAACAGATCAATTTGAATATTTTCCATTTAAAATGGGTAATTGTAAAGTTATGATTTTTTAAAGATTGTTCAACTTTAGTTCTCAATGACGTCATCGATCAACAAAATCACGTAGCGAAATGTGAATGAAGCGAAATGTTTCATAAAAATGTTACTGATTGCCAAACTTTTCAAAAATTAGTGATCTCAAATGAAATTATTAGGATATTATACTGTAAGCTGTGTAGTGTCGGCTTAGAATAGCACTTCACCTTTTCTTCCGGTGGGTGTTCGTACGAGGCGACTAACGGTATTGGGGCTTTTAAGGGATTTTGGGCGATGCGGTTGGAGATCCATCACCTTTATTTCACCATCTTTTCCCTATGCAACTTCCAAAAGTGACTGAGGAATTTCTAATTCCTTTGCTCTGGCTACCCCATCTTGGGATTTATAGCCGTGAGTATATGTATGTATGTATGTACATTCTGTGTACTAAGTATCGGGAATTTGTCAATAAAACAAAAAATACAAATTCAAAGTAGGCCCCATCGCTTGCAATACAACATCTCCACCGCTTCACCCAGTCTTTCATACATTTTTCATAGGCTATTTGCGGTATGGCCTTTAGCTCATTCAGCGAATTTTATTTTATGGCTTCTATCGACTCAAAACGTTGTCCTCGAAGAGGTAATTTTAAATTGGGAAAAAAAAGTCAGACGGAGCCATATCAGGTTAATACGGTGCTTTGCCGAGAACTTTTGTTGAATTTTTTGCTAAAAACTCTTTCACTATAATGGCTGTGTGTGATGGTGCATTATCATGGTGCAGCATCCATGAGTTGTGTTGCCACAAATCTGGACATTTTCGGCGGATACTCTCACGCAAACGCTTCATGACGCCTAAATAATATTCTTTATTCACTGTTTCTCCCTCTGGAAGGAATTCGGAGTGAACCACACCACGGTAGTCAAAAAAACTGTCAGCGACTTTGCCGCGGTTTTTTGGGTTTCGGCTCGTTTTCGAGACGCCATTCTGAAGACTGTTGGCTTGTTTGCATGTCGTACTCATAAACTCATGTCTCGTCGCCAGTCATTATATGTTTCATAAAGGTCTGATAGAAGCTCGGGAAACCATGTCTTCAGCGACATGCTTTCGCTGCGCTTTTTGAACAAAATTGAGCTCTTTTGGAACTAGTCGAGCGGCGACGCGTTTCATGCCTAAAATGTCACTAAGAATAATGTGGACGGACTTAAAAGATATGTTCACCTCACAAGCCAACTCTCTCAGACTCATACGTCGATTTTCGAGCACTAGCTTCTTGATTCTGTCGATGTTTTCTTTGGTCGTAGCGGTTGAAAGTCTACCAGAACGAGGCAAGTCTACTACTACTTCTTGGCCTTCTTTAAAAGCCTTATACCATTCAATAAGCCCTTGTTTTCGATATACACAATTCGCCGAAGGTATTTCGCAACATTATCATTCGAAACACAAAATTTAAGGCACACTCTTTGTTCAACAATATTTTCCATTGTAAAAATCGCCGAGGACTCAAAACTATGATCAACAAAAAATGTAGTTTAAAACAAATTAAATGACAGATCCCGCTCAAATTTTGCGCGCTAAATCAGTACAGTGCTACCAACATGCAGTAAAAAAATATTAACGACCTCTTTTACGCGGGTGTTTTTATTGACATATTCCCGATACTTTTTACACAGAGTAGTATGTATTATACTAAACAAACCTACGATTTTCGATATTTTATTAATAAACTGCAAAAACAAATGTCTTTGAAATATCGTTAAAATACTGTCACAGTTTTTGATAAACTTAAATTTGACAGTTATTTTAGCTTTATTTGAAGACGACGTGATAGCTCAGCGGGTAGAACACCGGTTGACGTGCAAGCGACTCGTGTTCGAATCCCGGGTCGGGCCTACACCAATTTGTCTTTTCTAAAGACATATGTGTGGTTAATTTATCACGGTTGTTAACGATGAGGGAAAACATCGTGAGGAAACCCACATGGCTGAGTTGTACTTAGTCATGTGACAGTGTATTCGTACAAAAACGGCGATAGGCCTGCCCCCTATCACGTGAGTACACTACACTGTCCTTGCAAAACGTGTGTACTCTGAACACCAGGTGACAATATCACGTGATGTTCAGAAGTATTAGTACCTCTGCCAACCCCTTCGGGGATATTCGGCGTGAACGTTTATGTTTTGTTATTTGATTAAATTTCAAGCAATTATTGTTCTAAAAGATAATATCTCGAAATGGTTTCGTACAGCACCAGTTTTGAAATACTTTGCATACCGAATTGATCTAAAAAATAACTAATATTTTTATTGAATACTTCAGATACAATTGTTTCCTAATTTAGCGCTTCTTCATAGAAACGAAAACGTACCTATTGTTATTTTCAGTGGCAAGGTCAAATGCCTCATCTAATATGATTAACAATATATCAATTATGGGATATAATAGCGTGGGTATATGTATGTATGTGAAAACATTAGCGTCAAGCTCGAGTAAACATTGACTTAGCTAATAGTATAAAGCAACGGTCAAAAATAGAACACACCAGTTGTATTTTAACTCCACTAAGATGGGGACCTTTCAGCTTTTAGTATTTTCTGTATTTATTTTAAGTGTCAAAGGAACTGATGAGTCCGAGAAAATAGTTTATATAACTCAAGGTCCCGTTAAAGGTCATATATCAACTGATGGAAAATATTATCAGTTTTTTGGGATCCCATATGCAACCGTACCTTCGGGAGCTGAAAAATTTAAGGTAGACTTACTTCAGGGCAAACTTGCTCACGTAACAATAAATATTACTTCGACGCTTAATTATATTTCTGGGTTCATCTATTAATTATTAATTAATGGTTAATCTACTGAGATGCGTTCGTAATAATTACTCCTAATTATTTCTCGTACTGAATAATAAAGTATTTCATTTATTAGTATAAACGTGGAGAAAAGGGGTATTTTGGCTTTTCAAGTGACTTTTGGGGTTCCCCTTTTTGGGGTTTAGCCGTGAGTAAATATATCTATGAATGAGTAAATATTCTTTTCGCGTTTCCAAAAAAAAACTAGGTAATAGGCTATTTGACTAAGTTTTGAAAACTATCTTACGGTGTTAATTTGTTTATAAGGAGCCCTAAAAACATATTTTTCTGTCTTCATTTTAGCTATTTTATTAAAAAATCGAAAAAGAAAATGCAATATTCAAATGTGCCGCGAAAACGCGACTTTAAGTAATATGGCGGCTGTAGCACAAATGACGTCAAATCCGCATTAAACACCAATGAGCGAAGCGATACACAGTCTGTTTATGCACGATCTACGTCATTATAGAAATAGCCAATCACGGTCGTTTTAGTCACGTGACAGTTGCATCAAAAATACTTATTTTAGAAGACGGATTTTAGTGAAATAATGCAATATTTTTATCTCGCATTATTACATATTGCTCCAAAAAAGAAATATTAAGACTAATGAAATAAAAGAAATGTATATTTTACAGTCAAATAGCCTATTGTGCAGAAATATATATATTAAATGTATGTTTTATTTCAGGCCCCTTTGCCACCACCCAACTGGACTGAACCTTTCGACGCTGTGAATCGCAACGTAGTTTGCTTTCAAGGAGCCGCACTCAGCGACAGCGGCATGTCCGCGGACTGCCTCGTCGCCAACGTCTTCGTTCCTAACACTAACAAAACCAAACTACCTGTAATTGTAGAAATACATGGTGGTGGCTATCAGATTGGATCTGGAAATTACGTGAATCCAGGAGCTTTGGTGGAGCAAGGTGAATTGATATTCGTCTCATTCAACTACCGTCTTGGAGTGCACGGATTCTTGTGTCTAGGAACAGAAAATGTGCCAGGAAATGCTGGACTCAAAGACCAGTTGGCACTTCTTCGTTGGGTAAAAAGAAATATTGCAGCTTTTGGTGGAAATCCAGATGATGTTACAATTGAAGGCTGCAGCGCAGGTTCAACTTCAGCTGAGATACTGACTTTGGTACCAGTTGCAAAAGGCTACTTTAAGAGAGCTATAATGCAAAGCGGTGCCGGAATTTCGGGTTGGAGTATACAACAAGATCCAATTAAAAATGCCAAAAGACTGGCAGCTGAATTAGGATTCGATTCTTCAGACATTAAAGAACTGGAAGATTTTCTCACGTCCCAGCCATTTGATAAACTTTATTCAGGAAAATATTTTGTGAACAGACCAGATGCTTCTTTGGGTTGGATTCCATGTGTTGAAAACGATATTGACGAAGATCCTTTCCTCAGAGAGGCTCCAATAGATTTGTTGCGGAAACAACAGCAAAGTATTCCTATGTACATGACTTTCGCAAACAAAGAAGGATTAATAAAACTTCCTTTATTCGAAGGCTGGAAATCCGCAATGAAAGCAAATTTTACAGATTTTCTACCAAGTGACATAAAAATAGACGATGAAGAAGAGCGCAATTTAGTAATAAATAAAATCAAGGCAGCGTATTTCGGTGATGAACCTGTTGGTGAAGAAGAATCTATAGACAACTTTGTAAATTACGTCACAGATCAGAATTGGGCAAGTGGAATGTTCCGATCTGCCGATATAAGAGTTAACGCTGGCAAACCAAACGTGTACTTGTTTGAGTACAAGTATGTTGACCAGCCAGACGCGAAGAACTCAGCACATCCATATCTAACTAATGGAGCGTCTCACTGCGCAGAGACCCGCGCTGTCACGGATGACTTCAGGCAAAATGTAACTGTGGTATCAACAGAGTATGAAGAGTTTCAAACATTCATGCGGCAAAAGTACATCAATTTTATAAAAACCAAGTAAGTTTTACATACATACATATACTCACGGCTATAAATCCCTAAAAGGGGTAGCCAGAGCTGAGAAATTAGAAATTCCACAGTCACTTTTGGAAGTTGAGTGGGGAAAAGATGGTAGAATAAAGGTTGTTGGTGATGGGTCTCCAACCGCATCGCCCAAAAATCCCTTAAAAAGCCCCAAGTCCGTTAGTCGCCTCTTACGTACACCCACCGGAAGAAATGGGGTAGTGCTATTCTAAGCCGACACTACACAGCTAGTTTTAATAGATTATTTTGAAAAAAAGTTAGAATTCGTAGCTATTGTACTAAATACTAATACTAGCATATTTTTGTTTTACGCCATACAAATGCTAACATTACTTTCCGTTAAATATATTGTAATGCTTCATCAGAACACTATCAAAAGTCTTAGTCTAGTTATACAACATGTGTGCGTAAACTGCAGCTAATTTATCACATTAATAAATAAAGGAACAACCGTGATAGCCCAGTGGGTAGAACACTCGGTTATCGTGCAAACGACTAGTGTTCAAATCCTGGGTCGGGCCTACACCAATTTGTCTTTTCTAAAGACATATGTGTGGTTAATTTATCATGGTTGTTAACGGTGAGGGAAAACATCGTGAGGAAACCCACATGGCTGATTTGTACTTAGTCATGTGACAGTGTATTCGTACAAAACGGCGATAGACCTGCCCCCTATCACGTGAGTACACTGTCCATGCAAAACGTGGGTACTCTGAACACCAGGTGACAAAGTCACGTGATGTTCAGAAGTATTAGTACCTCTGCCAACCCCTTCGGGGATATTCAGCGTGAACGTTTATGTTTATGTATGTTTATAAATAAAGGAAATAAAAATTTCGACACTAGCGGCAATCGAACCCGCCCCCGTCGCTCTGCCAATTGAGCTATAGTGTCAAGTGGCTACTAGTACAAAATTCTTCATTACTTTGTTTCTTTAAAAAATTTTTAAGTAGTGTTGGTAATAATCTCCGCACGAGCTTTTCATGAACAAAAACATTCTAACTAAATTATCACATGTTTAAATTTTCCCGGAACACTCGAGCATAAAGTATGACACGAGGTTTTCATCAAGGATTGCTTCAAACGTTTTGGAGACATACTTGTACAGGATACGTCTATGATTTCTATCAGGATGCCTACCAGCCTACTAAATAGTGACAAGTCAACTAAATAGAGCACAAACGAAACATAGTTCAGAACAAAAATTGCTTAAAAATACATAACATAACATAACATAAACGTTCACCCCGAATATCCTTGAAGGGGTTGGCAGAGGTACTAATACTTCTGAACATCACGTGACTTTGTCACCTGGTGTTCAGAGTACCCACGTTTTGCATAGACAGTGTACTCACGTGATAGAGGGCAGGCCTATCGCCGTTTTGTACGAATACACTGTCACATGACTAAGTACAACTCAGCCATGTGGGTTTCCTCACGATGTTTTCCCTCACCGTTAACAACCATGATAAATTAACCACACGTATATCTTTAGAAAAGACAAATTGGTGTAGGCCCGACCCAGGATTGGAACTCACGCCCTTCTGTTTTCGGGCGGGTGTTCTACCCACTGGACTATCATGTCGGTATCGGTCGGTAAAAACAATACTGTATAAAAGCTGTAATGGACGTACTTTTTAATTCTTAAAATACATATTATATTACACGTGAGTACACTGTCTAAGCAAAACGTGGGTACCTTCTCTGGACACTAGATGGCGCTGCCATGTGAGTTCAGAAGTATTGGTACCTCTGCCAACCCCTTCGGGGATAAACGGCGTGAACGTTTATGTTATGTTATGTTTTTTTACATTATTTTTTTGTTTCTTCTCTATTTAGTTAAGCTCTCTACGCTACCAGCCTTTTTATAAATTGTAAACCTTAATAAACCATTTGTTTTGTTTCAGCAATCCTACCAGTGGCGCAGATGCTGAGAAATGGTCCAAATGGATGCTAGATATTACTCCGCACAATGGAGCTTTTGTGACTGAGATCAAACCGCGTCTCGATCTATGGAATGAAGTGTATGCCAAGTACTATTATCAACCAATTGTGCCATAAGAGACAGTGAAGAGATATTATTTTATTTATACAGCGTGTTAGTTTGAGAGTTTGAGGGCGATTGTTACTTCAATATTAATTCGTATATTAAAGTTTAATGCTTAATATCCACCATATGAAATAAAAAAACAGGTTATAACCGCTTTAGCAGAAAAACTTACTTTCTCCATCAGATGGAAAACTGTAGTTACCTACACTAGCCTAGCGCACACACTCCTACCCGTATAATGTCTCCGCATTATGACAGCAATGCAAATTTGAATTTCGCGGCCTAAACATGGCCGTTTGATTGATTTTTCTTTGAACTTACCGCCGCGCCTGGTGCCGCTGTGGTCTTAGTTGCCTCGTATTTCAATCCAGTATTAAATATGGGGTAGTGTAATTTAAACATTTTCAAGTAAATAAAAATGAATGAAGAAAAAAAGAGCATGTGTGAAAAGATTGATGGATGTAAACAAAGCTAGAGAGGTTTGTCAGGATCGTGCGAAGTGGTGATCGATAGTCTCTGCCTACCCCAATGGGAACTAACGGCGTGAGTATGTATGTAATGTATGTCCTTCATGAGCGTAAGATAATAAATTTAAAAACAAATAGAGACCCTCGAAACGATGCATTTACGTGGCATAAAATAAAGTGCGCAAGAAATACCTATTCATTCATAAACCGACATCGAAATTGGAGGAGTTCTTGGTGTTTACTAAACTCTAAACGGGTGTATCTGTACTCTATCACACTCAACTAAAGAATATTAATAAAAATAACTCACCCCGTTTTGATTGGCAGTGGCAGATCCGGGCTATCACCTTTATTTGCGCAAAACGCAGAACATTTTGAGAATTAACATTATAAAACACAAACACTGAATGTAACCATAACACGACTACCATAGAATGAAAACGATAGTTATAATACCATTGTGTATTTCAATGGTATGAATTCACTTCAGGCAGTAAAATACATACATACACATACTCACGGTTATAAATCCCTAGATGGGGTAGCCAGAGCTAAGGAATTAGAAATTTCTCAGCCACTTTTGGAAAGTTTAGTGGGGAAAAGATGGTAAAATAAAGGTTGTTGGTGATGGGTCTCCAACCTCATCGCCCAAAAACCCCTTAAAAACCCCTATACCGTTAGTCGCCTCTTACGTACACCCACCGGAAAAAATGGGGTAGTGGTATTCTAAGCCGACACTACACAGCACCTTGTTCAAAATGTGCACCGTTAACTAACAAACACGCTTCAACACGTTTAAGTACATTTGCCCGCACTCGTGAAAGTATGTGCATCATTTTGTATTTCACGAAATGCACTTCGAATGAATCTTAGCTCCCGTGGGTTATTAAATCACAACACTATCACAACACAAGATACTGAAACTGAACTCACACTCCGAAAATTAATGCGATAAATCAAAGTGACCTCCAATCATAAGCAACACAAACACAATGAGCTACAAACAACTAACTTAGTACTAATACTGTTCCTTTGATGTCATGCCGACAAGCCCGCCCGACATGATACATGCAGATTTTGAATTTCGCGGCGATATGTTTAAGTATAATTTTTCTCTGAACATACTGCCGCTACCAGTGCCTCATTATAGCCGTGAGTATGTAAATACATTATTATTATGTCGTCTAGTGCCGGCTTAGAATGTCACTGCTCTTTTCTGCTCACGGTTGTAAGAGGCGACTAACGGTATTGGAGCTTTTAAGAGATTTTAGGCCATGCGGTTGGAGACCCATCACCACCCTCCTTTATTTCACCACCTTTTCCCCACGCAACTTTCAAAAGTGGCTGAAGAATTTCTAATTTCCTAGCTTTGGCTACCCCTTCAAGGAATTTATAGCCGCGAGTTTATGTATGTACTAGCTGACCCCACAGACTTCGTACTGTCAAAAGTGTAGACTTTCACGACGTCAAACTGAAATATTTAACTGACCCGTTGAGAGCCTCCGTCATGCGATGAGAAAAAAGGTGTTTTTCATAGTGTCCTCACATTTGTTTCACTTCATAAATTTTAAGTTTATAAGTATAGTAGTTTCGGCTGAGCATTCATTCTAAGTTAGTCAGTCGTTTGGACATTTTTGAAGAAAATTGATTGATCTCTTAATTTTTCTGGGATAAAAAGTGTCCTATTTTAAATACGTTCTGTAAATAAGGACTCATTTAGCTACAAACACACAAACATCTAAACTTTCACATCTTATACAATCAATAGGATAAGGCTAAACATAAGCTTCTCGCGCGGGTGACTTCGCTCGCCGGCCAGCGCAGTGTCTTGTCTTGCGCTTCATGCACGCGTGTCAATTTTGTTACGGAGTCATTTTAAATATGTATATACATATTTATTTGGAAAAGGATTAATATTAGGTTGATAAAACATTATGGCAAATAATAGGCTATTTGACTAAGTTTTGAAAACTATCTTACGGTGTTAATTTGTTTATAAGGAGCGTTAAAAAAATATTTTTCTGTCTTTATTTTAGCTATTTTATTAAAAAATCGAAAAAGAAAATGCAATATTCAAATGTACCGCAAAAACGCGACTTTAAGTAATATGGCGGCTGTTGCACAAATGACGTCAATTCCGCATTAACCACCAATGAGCGAAGCGATACACAGTCTGTTTATGTGCAATCTACGTCATTATAGAAATAGCCAATCACGGTCGTTTTTAGTCACGTGACAGTTGCATCGAAAATACTTATTTTAGAACACGGATTTAAGTGAAATAATGCAATAATTTTATCTCGCATTATTACATATTGCTCCAAAAAAGAAGATTAAGACTAGTGATTAAAAAGAAATGTATATTTTTATTACATTCAAATAGCCTATTGGCATTCGACCAAATTTGTTTACCATAAAAATGTTTATAGTGAGTCAATCTTCAAAGTTAGACATATACTGTCGCAGCCAGTTTTTTAAATTATTTAACGAACAATAATCTTTTAATACATATTTTTGGGTAACTTAAACCGTTTACGCAGCGCACACAACGGAAGCCTTAAAGAATGAATAATTATACCCGTTTTTGCAACATTATTCGCTGATATTTTGTTCCTGTGGGTCGCAGCGTGAAGATATATAGCCTAAAACCTTCCTCAGTAAATGTGCTATCCAACACAAAAAGAATTTTTCAATTTGATTGGGCAGTTCCTGAGATCCTGGCGTTCAAACAAACAAACAAACAAACTCTTCAGCTTTATAATATTAGTATAGACATATGTACTAACTATTTATCCACTATAGGCGATAGGCCTGCCCCCTATCACGTGAGTACACTGTCCATGCAAAACGTGGGTACTCTGAACACCAGTTGACAAAGTCACGTGATGTTCAGAAGTATTAGTACCTCTGCCAACCCTTTCGGGGATATTCGGCGTAAACGTTTATTTTTATGTTATATGTTATCTATACTAATATTATAAAGAGGAAAGGTTTGATTTTTTGTTTGTTTGTTTGTTTGAATTGAATAGGCTCCAAAACTACTGGACGGATTTGAAAAATTCTTTCACTGATTTAATGCTACACTATTCCCGAGTGACATAGGCTATATTTCATTTTCAAAAAATTAGGGATCCTTACGTGAACTTCAAAAATGTAACCCAAGGTGTTAAAGAAATACCAAAAAAAATCCTTACATCGCGTGCGCTGCGAAAACTATTGACAATAGAATAAAATTATGTGCTACAATTTTATAGAACACATTATTATCTAAAAAAAATGCCCAGACAGCATGTCTCTAACTATTATAGTTATCTCACAACAAGCGTCATTATATAAAATTATTTAAAAATTAAATTAAAATCCTGCTTTAGAAAAGGCTCTTTATTTGTACCTATCTAATCCTTATAAAAAACGTATATATTATTTCAGACTACTTCAATACCCTTATATTACATTTTGAATTATTCAATTCGAACATTCCATTCGAAAGTTATCTCGAATTAAAAAAATAGATAAAACTCCGCTCGATTAGCTATGCATAGTAAGTTGTTGCAGGCGTCACGAAGGGGTACGGGAGGCTGCTTATCAAAGATTAAAAGCATAATTTGATTGTAGCTACTATTGTCACTGGCCCAGCAGCCGGTCAATTAGCTCATATACCGAGGATACCGATGATCCCAACTGATCTGCCAATTCCATTTAAACGGCTACAATTTCCGGTTAAAACATCTTTTGCTTTAACAATTAATAAGTCCCAAGGCCAAACCTTCAAATTAGTAGGGATTGACCTGAGAAAGAATTGTTTTACTCACGGTCAACTGTACATTGGCCTGTCGCGGGTGGGAGCCCCTGAACATCAATTTATTTTGCTGCCCCAAAATACAACAACGTCAAATATTGTTTACAGGGAAGCTCTAACTCTGTAAATTGAATGGCTTTTGATGTAATTACTCATTATAAAAAATAAAAAAATATATCTAAATATAAATACAAAAAAATATAACATACATACATACATATACTCACGGCTATAAATCCCTAGAAGGCGTAGCCAGAGCTAAGGAATCAGAAATTCCTCAGCCACTTTTGGAAGTTGTGTGGGTAAAAGATGGTGAAATAAAGGTTGTCGGTGATGGGTCACCAACCGCATCGCCCAAAAATCCCTCAAAAGCCCCAAAACCATTAGTCGCCTGTTACGTACACCCACCGGAAGAAATGGGGTAGTGCTATTCTAAGCCGACACTACACAGCAAAAAAATATAACAAAGCTTAAAACTTAAAAAAAATATATTAAAATAATAATACATGTAATAAAATAAAAAACAAAATGTTAATGATAATTCATGCCCGAGCGAAGCCGGGACGGGCTGCTAGTGTTATATATTTATCCACTCCACTTCGAAAGTGGCAGAGGCGTTAGTATATGATTATATTTAAAATTGCAAGCAACTGATATATGATATTAAACATAAAGTTTTAATTACATTAGCTTTTATCCTTCAGATTTTATTTATATCTAAAAAACGCTGATTTCGTCACTGACTCACTGATGATGATCATCAAAATTCTTAGGGTATTTCCTAATGTCCTAGAAAGCTGAATTGCTCGTTACTACAAGAACGATTGTACAACACAAAAGTAATGAACAGTGAATTGATTTTTCACCTTACGCCGATGTGAATGTAGCGAAATGGCAAGCCACATATTTTGACTAAGGTGTAGAGTTTGTGAAGTTAGGGCGTGTAGTGTTAGAAGCTTGGCTCTACATGAGATCTGATAACTTTTTGACAGTGCGAGTCATATGGGCTCGTCTTGGCAACATTTTACATGATTTTTTTTTTGGTGGGATTGCAATTATTGAAAAAGAAGAAGAAAAACATTTATTCGCTGCTACATTACATAATCCATCACCAAATCCCTTTATTCCACCATCTTTTCCCCACGCAACTTCCAAAAGTGGCTCAGAAATTTCTGATTCCCTAGCTCTGGCTACCCCTTCAAGGGATTCATAGCCGTAAGTATATGTATATGTATGTACGTACATAATACACGTAAGAAAACACACAGAAAAAAAAAAACAATATTATACATACTAATAATAAGATATAAAAGAAAACAAAAGCCGTGTAACGTGCGTAGTGGCAACGAATTTGGAAGCTGACTCAGCATTATCGTTGTGAGTAAATAATAACTCGCAACTCTGATTTTCAGTCAGCACCAAAATAAAAATGTAAAAAAATGACGCCACACGTTTTTAAAATTAATTATATATTTAGAACATTTGCCGTGTAGTGCCGGCTTAGAATGTCGCTACCCCTTTCTTCCCACGTGTGTCGTAAGAGGCGACTAAGGGTATTGGGGCTTTTTATTGGATTTTTGGGCGATGCGGTTGGAGACCCATCACCAACAACCTTTATTAATACAATCTTTTCCCCACTCAACTTCCGAAAGTGGCTGAGGAATTTATAATTCCTTAGCTCTGGCTACCCCTTCTAGGGAAATATAGCCGTGAGTATATGTATGTATATATGTAACAAATAGAACTTATAACATACTTATATAAATAATAGAAGTAGAAAGTGCCCCTAATTAGAGTTGTAGGGAAAAGTATTGCAAGCTCAAATCACCTCCACAGATCACCTCATTATCCGGTTAGTTAGATTCAAGCCTGAAATATCCTGCCGAACTGAGTTAAATAAATTTCATATTTACTGCCCCCTGGGTAAATAATTATAAAATAAAAAAAAACAAAAAAGATAATCAATAAAAAAACGATGGATGGATGGATGAAAATAAAGTAGCGTAAGAGATATATAGAGCCAATGTGGATGGGATTGTTAGTAAAGGACGGCCTCGTAAAACGTTTCTTGAACAGATAGAAAACGTTCTTATAAAGGCGGGGGTCCGAAGTCAGAAGAATAAAAGAGCATATATGAGAAGAATAATGAATGTAAGGGAAGCAAGAGAGGTTTGTCAAGATCGTGCTAAGTGGCGATCGATAGTCTCTGCCTACCCCAATGGGAATAATGGGCGTGAGTATAAGTAAGTAATAAAAAAACATACAAAAATTTGTCATGAACTTCTGTGAGTTTTTGACTCACAGAACTGATTTTCAGTCAGCACCATGACAGAGTGACATCAGAGGCATCTCACGAAACAATCTATCAGTCAGTATCAACTACAGTGGTGTTATCTTGCAATGCTCAGTGTTGTCAGAAAATTGTAGGCAAAGGTGTGTATCATCATATCAGCCTTAGGGCCGGCGCTGACTGCCGGCATGGCATGGCAAAGTATTTCGGTACAGATATAGCATTTTTAATCTTATTACCATGAGTATAGAATTCATTTTTTTTTATTTTGACACAACGATGCCGACGTTCTGTCCTACCGCGGCCTCAAAATGAATTCTATACGCATGGTAATAAGATTAAAAATGCTATATCTGTACCGAAATCCTTTGCCATGCCATGCTGGCAGTCAGCGCTGGCCCTTAGCTTCAATAAATCATAAAAGTGTAAGGTCGTAGGTCGATTAGGGTTGTGTGCCCATCATGCCCCCCCCCCTCTCTCTCTCTCTTTCTCTCTCTCACTCACTCTACATGAACGTTTATAGCTGGAAATCAGAGTTGTACAAAGTTACTTGTTTGGACAATTAATAATAATGATAAAAACTCTTTATTGTACATCCCAAAAAAAAAACAATTACAAAAAAAAGATCGGTACAATACCCAAAGTACAACTGGCGGTCTTATCACTAAGAGCGATCTCTTCCAGACAACCCAACCAACAATTAACACGGCGACAATTAAGACGACGTCCGTGGCCGAGTGGATAGGTGAGCTTCCCGGTCCAGGGGTTGCGGGTTTGGTCCCCGCTGAGAGATATAATATTAAATATATCGTTGAGTTAGTATCCCATATTACAAGTCTTACTTAGTTTGGTGCTAACTTGATCTGTGAATAATATGTCCGTATATATTTTGTATATATTTGATTTGAATTTGGCTGTGTACTGTTTGCTTAGAATAGCACTACCCTATTTCATTTCGGGTGATCGTAAGAGGCAAATAAGGACTTGGGGCATTTTAATGGATTTTTGGGCGATGTGGTTGGAGACCCGTCAGCAACGAATATTAATTACCATCTTTTCCCCACTTAACTTCCAAAAGTGGCTGAGGAATTTCTCATTCCAAACCTCTGGCTACCCCGTTTAGGGACTTGTAGCCGTGAGTATATGTATGTATGTAAATTTTAATAACTCTCGACAATAAGTAAAATTTCGACATCACGCCTATTCCGTCATCACGTTCGTCTTAACTTCAGATTCTTTGTTCATTATTTTATCAATTGTCTGAGGAAGAATAAACCTTTCTTTCTTTCTAATGATGTCATATTACGAGATATATAAAAACGTATTTACAATAGTATTTCATTCTTAATCAAAACAAAAGGATAGTAGCACGTTCAAAATTTTAATTAAAAAATGAATGTTATAACAATATTTTTGTGGTTGTTTGTGGAAATAAGTTTAGTGCAAAATGACTTTATTTGGGCCCCGGGAAAGTGTAGAACACCGAGAACACAGTATAACTGGAATGAATATGGTGTAAGTACTGCAATATTTGGTTAAAAACGACGTGATAGCTCAATGGGTAGAACACCGGTTAACGTGCAAGCGACTAGTGTTCAAATCCCGGGTCGGGACTACACCAATTTGTCAAGACATATGTGTGGTTAATTTATCATGGTTGTTAACGGTGAGGGAAAACATCGTGAGGAAACCCACATGACTGAGTTGTACTTAGTCATGTGACAGTGTATTCGTACAAAACGGCGATAAGCCTGCCCCCTATCACGTGAGTACACTGTCCATGCAAAACGTGGGTACTCTGAACACCAGGTGACAAAGTCACGGGATGTTCAGAAGTATTAGTACCTCTGCCAACCCCTTCAGGGATATTCGGCGTATGTTGCCAAGACGAGCCCGTATGACTCGCACTGTCAAAAAGTTATCAGATCTCATGTAGAGCCAAGCTTCTAACACTACACGCCCTAACTCTACAAGGCCTAACTTCACATTTTGCTACATTCACATCGGCGTAAGGTGAAAAATCTATTCATTCTTCATTACTTTTGTGTTATACAATAGTTCTTGAAGTAACGAACGGCCAAGCCACATATTTTGACTAAGGTGTAGAGTTTGTGAAGTTAGGCCTTGTAGAGTTAGGGCGTGTAGTGTTTGGGCTCTACATGAGATCTGATAACTTTTTGACAGTGCGAGTCATATGGGCTCGTCTTGGCAACATTTTACATGAAAATGTTTTTGGTGGGATTTCATTTCTTTTTGTAAGTTGTTTGTAACATTTTTTTTTTCTTCTTTTTTTGGGGTGTATTTCTTGCGCATCAGAGACGCCTTTTTTTATAGCCCACTCTCTATCTTTGCCTTTTTTCTTTGTTGATTTACTGTTTATAATAAGTGATAGATCAGATACTGTCGATATGTCTCAATATATATATCGATTTTTTTAATTTTTTTTTATAACAAGGAGTACCTATACATATATATATCTGAGGGCACCAAGTTTTAGATTTATTATTAGATTAGACCTCTAGCGTCATCAAAATTTAATCTTTTAAAATTACAGGTCTCATACAAACTCCCATCCCCTAGTTTAAGGGGTTGGAGGATGAAAGTTACAAGTTTTATAATTTTTTTGTTGTTTGTGTGCTAATACTAGCTTACATACAAAATTTCAGCTTTCTAGGACATTAGGATATACCTTAATAATTTTGATCATCAGTGAGTCAGTGACGAAATCAGCGTTTTTTAGATATAAATAAAATCTGAAGTATAAAAGCTAATGTAATTAAAACTTAATATGTTCAATAAGTCCGAAAATTTTGTTGATAACCCAAACCCAAGTTATGAGGGTTCAAAAAAACGTCGAAGCGCTTCGAGAAAAGGTAGGTAGTGCCCGTGCGCTTCGCTTGGCTCGTCTTGGCATGGGCACTACCGTGCCCCCAGATTGGTCTAGATCCGACCAGGGTTTTGATGAACCCTCATCGACAGCACGACAAGCGGTGTTCTACCCACTGAGCTATCACGGCTGCTATATGTTTGTATTATTTTAATTTACTTTGAATGTTGTTTCAGCTAGTGGGCATTAGAATAGCGTGGGCGCAGACGAACGCCTACGCAGGAAAGTGTATCTATATAAACATTACAAAAACAGCAATTAAGAACACATTCATTTTTGAAAAGGTGACGAGAATTTTCAACACATCTCAGACTGAATGGAAAATGAAGTAAGTATAGCACAAACATACATACATACACACACATATACTCACGGCTATAAATCCCAAAAAGGGGTAGCCAGAGTTTCAGAGCTAGAAACTCGGTATCAGAAAAGGTGGGTCTTAAAATTAACTTGGACCAGAGGAACATTAGAAACATAAACATAATTGGCCTAGTTGCATACATACATACATATACTCACAGCTTTATTTCCCTAAAAGGGGTAGTCAGAGCTTTGGAATGAGAAATTCCTCAGCCACTTTTGGAAGTTGAGTGGGGAAAAGATGGTAATAATAAATGTTATTGGTGACGGGTCTCCAACCACATCGCCCAAAAATCACTTGGAGAGCCCCCATACCCTTAGTCGCCTCTTACGATCACCCACGGGTAGAAATGGGGTAGTGTTTTTCTAAGCCGACACTACACAGCAAAGTTACCATTTTTAAAACATATCCTTTTTATATTTTGAAACGATAAACGTCATCAAACTAAAAAACTTTGCCTATGCAATGCTTATCTAAAATATCGCAAATTTCAAAATAATTAATACATAAAAAGCGTCGTACCTAGATCAAACTGAGATAGTATAGTGAGGTTCTTAGCCTCAGCTGAAATAAAAAAAAACATCTTGCGATTTGACCATACGTTTCTTATTTTTATTTTAGCGTAGGCTAAGAAACTCGTGTATGTATTAAAAGCGAGGTCTAGGCCAATGATGTATTTAATTTTTATTTTATTTTATTAGAGACCGTGATAGCCCAGTGGGTAGAACACTCGGGTATCGTGCAAACGACTAGTGTTCAAATCCTGGGTCGGGCCTACACCAATTTGTCTTTTCTAAAGACATATGTGTGGTTAATTTATCATGGTTGTTAACGGTGAGGGAAAACATCGTGAGGAAACCCACATGGCTGAGTTGTACTTAGTCATGTGACAGTGTATTGGTACAAAACGGCGATAGGCCTGCCCCCTATCACGTGACACGTGACTGCCCCATACACTGTCCATGCAAAACGTGGGTACTCTGAACACCAGGTGACAAAGTCACGTGATGTTCAGAAGTATTAGTACCTCTGCCAACCCCTTCGGGGATATTCAGCGTGAACTTTTATGTTATTATTAGAGATATCAACAGCACATGAACATATGAGAAAAAGTCAAAAACAGACATCCACACTAGATACAAAAAACATAGTAGTACGTTTGTACTGTTTGTTTGTATAGATATGCAAGAAAATTTGAATGATTTTGTTCATAAAAACCATGTGGGCATTCATCATCAGCCCACACTCGTCCACTGCTGGACATAGGCATCTCCCATGGCGCGCCACCTCTTCCTATCCTCGGCCAGCCTCATCCAACCACTCCCGGCCACCTGCTTTAGGTCGTCGGTCCAGCGGGCTGGAGGGCGCCCCACACTGCGTGGTCTCCACTCGAGAACTCGTCTTCCCCAGCGGTTATCGGTTCTTCGGCAGATGTGACCAGCCCACTGCCACTTCAACTTGCTGATCCGATGAGCTACGTCGGCCTCTTTAGTTCTCTGTCGGATCACTTCATTTCTGATGCGATCCAACAGAGTGATGCCGAGCATAGCTCGCTCCATCGCTCTTTGAGTGACTTTGAATTGGTGGACTAGTCCAGCCGTGAGTGTCCACGTTTCCGCGCCATACGTTAACACTGGCAGGACGCACTGGTTGAAAACCTTAGTCTTCAGACATTGTGGGATGGCCGAGGAGAAGATATGCCGAAGTTTTCCAAAAGCAGCCCAGCCCAGCTGGATGCGTCTTGCAGCCTCTTTGTCGAAGTTGTTTCTACTGAGTCGTGGCGTCTGACCTAGGTAGACGTACTCCGGCACAACTTCGAGCTCTGCTCCCTCGACAAGAACTGGTCTTGGCTGAACAAGACGATTGAACATGATTCTCGTCTTGTCCAAGTTCATGCCAAGCCCCACTCGCCGAGAGGCTGAGTTTTTTTGTGGTCATTATTACTAATAAATAAAGGTATAATATAAATAAGGTATTCGCCCCCGTCGATTGCTCTCGTCGTCGTCGCGGGTTCGATCCCCGCCGGTGTCGAAATTTTTCTATCCTTAATTTATTATGCGAGAAACATACATACATACATATACTCACGGCTATAAATCCCTAGAAGGGGTAGCCAGAACTAAGGAATTAGAAATTCCTCAGCCACTTGTGGAAAATTGAGTGAGGAAAAGATAGTAAAGTCTATAGTAGGTTGTTGGTGATGGGTCTCCAACCGCATCTCCCCAAAAATTTAAAAAGCCCCAATAGCCAAAAATAGTCGCCTCTTACGTACACCCACCGGAAGAAATGGGTTAGTTATAGCACTAGAATACTGAGCGGACACTACACGGCTTCAGC
This sequence comes from Bedellia somnulentella, assembly GCA_963576735.1. Taxonomy (NCBI): domain Eukaryota; kingdom Metazoa; phylum Arthropoda; class Insecta; order Lepidoptera; family Bedelliidae; genus Bedellia; species Bedellia somnulentella. The sequence goes on from OY755195.1 coordinate 10,617,613, forward strand.
AATTCCTCAGCCACTTTTGAAAGTTAAGAGGGGAAAAGATGGAGGTTGTTGGTCTTACAATTACCCATGGGAAGAAACGGGGTAGTGCTATTCTAAGCCGACACTACACAGTAAAATGTAATGCAATTTACATAACATAACATAAACGTTCACGCCGAATATCCCCGAAGGGGTTGGCAGAGGTACTTATATTTCTGAACATCACGTGACTTTGTCACCTGGTGTTCAGAAGTCAGAGTCAGTTCAGAGTACCCACGTTTTGCATGGACAGTGTACTCACGTGATAGGGGCAGGCCTATCACCGTTTTGTACGAATTCACTGTCACATGAATAAGTACAACTCAGTCATGTGGGTTTCCTCACGATGTTTTCCCTCACCGTTAACAACCATGATAAATTAAACACACATATGTCTTTAGAAAAGACAAATTGGTGTAGGCCCGACCCAGGATTTGAACACTAGTCGTTTGCACGATAACCGAGTGTTCTACCCACTGGGCTATCACGGTTTAATAAAATATTTAATTTATGTAAGAATCGAGTATATGTTGTTTATTATTAATTTCAGAGAAAAAGGATTATTGAAGGTTCGAAACGGTACCTGGTATTTTTATGGAAGACTTGAGTTGCCTTTCAGTAAGTATATACAATATTTGGGCACTTTATTGAACATACATACATACATATTGTAGTGTCGTGTAGTGTCGGCTGAGAATAGCAGTACCCCGTTTCTACCGATGGGTGTACGTAAGAGGCGACTAACGGTATTGGGGCTTTTAAGGGATTTTTGGGCGATGCGGTTGGAGACCCATCACCAACAATCTTTATTATACCATCCTTTCCTCACTCAATTTTCCAAATGTGGCTGACGAAATTGAATATTACAACTACGAAACCAAAGAAATAGAATCTATACAATCAGATTTCAAAACAATGAGAGCATCAATACCCCAGGGGTGTGTAATCGGGTGTTTGATGTTTTTAATTTACATAAATGACCTTCCTAAAATAATAAAAGACGTTCACTGCACACTCTTTGCTGATGACCTATCTATAATGCTTCCTTGCCAAAATAATGTAGACTTAAATAATAAACTGACCTCACTATTTGAAACCCTAACGAATTGGCTACACAAACATAATTTGGAAATAAATGCGCAAAAAACAAAATTAATAGCTTTTCATACATCTCAGAAGAAGAAAATTGACATAGATTTTACTTATGATGGGGAAAAAATTAACGTAGTAAATGAAGCAACATTATTGGGAATTAACATTGACTCTCATGTTGATTGGAAATCCCATGTTAGTAGGATTAAATCCAAATTAAGTAGCTTTGCGTACGCTTTGCTAGAAATAAAGAAAACAACGAGTACAGAAACCGCGCGTATCACTTATTTCGCATATGCGAACTCCTGGCTGAGCTACGGCATAATACTATGGGGAAATAGCACCCACTCGTCTCAGGTATTTATTATGCAAAAAAAACTAATAAGAATTATTGCAAATATCACAGAATCGGATTCTTGTAGGCCTTATTTCATTAAATATAACATACTTACATTGACTGGTATATATATCCTAGAAATTTGTAAATTCGTTCGTGAAAATCAACATTTATACACTAAAAGAAAAGATATAGACACACCATACATACTGAGACACCCAAACAAATTGCAGATGCCAGTTACGCGCCTACACATGCAGTCGTGTAACGCACACATAATGACAATAAATATTTACAACAAGTTGCCCAACAAACTCAAAACAACTGAAAATGATAAATTTCCCCAACAGTTGAAAAAACTACTTATAAAAAAATGCTATTACTCGGTAAAAGAATTCTTAAACGACGAAACATTGATATAAATTATATTTTATTAGACTTATTCGAATAGCCGTTGACCAAATAAAAATGACATTATTAATATTTACTTAAATAATAATAATATATATATAATAAAATATTTAGATTTGACATTTATAAAATGATTACTATGACATAAGTGGAATAAATCGTATTATAACTATGACTTGATATTTCTATTCTAATACACTATGATGGATATAATTAATAATTATTAATGACAGATTGATAAGATAATTGTTTAATCCTCTCTTCCATTTTGCTATACCCGACAGGGTCCATAAATACTAATGTAAAATGATATAACAGCTGTATACAACTTTATGGATTGCAAAAATAAATGAAATGAAATGAAATGAAATGAATTTCTAATTCCTTAGCTCTGGCTATCCCTTCTAGGGATTTATAGCCGTGAGTATATGTATGTATGTATGTATACATACATATTCTCACGCCATCAGTTCCCATTGACGCAGGCAGAGACTATCGATCACCACTTTGTACCATATCCTGGCATACGTCTCTAGCTTCATCTGCATCCATCAATGTTCTCATACATGCTGTTTTATTCTTTATAATACGGATGCCTGCCTTTTTGAGCACACTCTCTATTTGGTCCTTTATTGAAATTATGTATATAATTAGCCGTGTAGTGCCAGCTTAGAATGTCGCTACCCCTTTCTACCCACGGGTGTCGAAAGAGGCGACTAAGGGTATTGGGGCTTTTTATTGGATTTTTGGGCGATGCGGTTGGAGACCCATCACCAAAAACCTTTATTTTTACCATCTTTTCCCCACTCAACTTCCAAAAGTGGCTGAGGAATTTATAATTCCTTAGCTCTGGCTACCCCTTCTAGGGAAATATAGCCGTGAGCATATGTATGTATGTATGACATTGTATGTATATTATTATTTTTATTTATATTTTGTTGTCAATATGTTGTTAATTACTAAGGCTATTAACTAGACGGGAAAACATCTTTAGGAAAACCATGTGGCAGAGTTTTGCTCAGTCATGTGACAGGGCGTGCCCCTCATCACGTGAATGTGATGTCCAACAGTTTGGGGTTAACTTTATCTATGACTTATTTATTTATTTAAATAAGGCCGGCAGTTAACACAACAGACATAATAGTTGTTACATACATACATACATATTCTCACGCCGTTAGTTCCCATTGGGGTAGGCAGAGACTACCGATCGCCACTTTGTACGATCTTGGCAAACCTCTCTAGCCTCATTCACATCCATCAATCTTTTCATACATGCTCTTTTATTCTTCGTACTTCGGACACCTGCCTTTTTGAGCACATTTTCTATTTGATCCAAATGTGTCCTCCGACGTCGTCCTCTACTAACATTACCTTCCACATTGGCTCTATAGATCTCTTTTACCAATTTACTGCCATCCATCCTCTCTATATAATAGTTGTTAATTTTACATTGAAAACCCTTAAAGGCGTACACGACATTGTTTAATTATATTACCTTAATTATATGACTTAACTAGATCTATATTATTTTAAAAATCAAATTTATTTGCTTTCCACAGGGAGCATGTCGTTCCACGCCGTCGCCCAGACGTCCAACTGCCTCTGCGTGTATGCGTGCGAGCAGTTCCTGCTGCTGCACCGCTGGGACGTCACCTCGTACCACACCAGCGGCTGGTGCGGCTTCTGGTGGGGAACCAGGGTGAGCAGGTTTTCATAGTATTTTCTAAGATTTTCACGATTGCACATTACAATTGAAACAACTTTTGAGTTTCGGATATTGATAGTGATCGCACACCTTCGATAAGCCAAACCACCACATGCGTTTTGACAAACCTACAATTCTAGCAAAAGAGAATCGATTGATACCTAGAATGATACGCGAGTCTATTGAAATAAAGAAACATCCAAACTTCAATAGAGATGATGGTTGGCAATTACCACCTGCTTGGATCCCGATCATTAGCACAACCAAGCGAGGGAAGAACACTAGCAAGACTCCAGATAACATTAGCTCTTTTTGTACATAGCAAATATTAAACGCAAATGTAACTTAAAATTTTGTGAAGGTAGTTAGTATTAATAATTTTATAGTACTGTATAATGACAAATAACACCTCAGTCTTCCCGTGACCATGATAACTGAAAAGTTTTCGAAACGTCGGGCTTTAAAAATAATGTAATAACACGCGATTAAAATATCCGAAACTCAAAAGTTGTTTCAATTGAGCAGGTTTTTTTTAGAATGTTTTGTTCACGAAAACCTCATATGGGGATTATTATTAAACGTTGTTGGTAATGGGTGTTTTATATTTAAAAGCCACAATACCCTTAGTCGCCTCTTACGATCACCCGCGGGTACAGACTGAGCACTGCTATTCTAAGCCGACACTACACAACCACCAAAGCAAGTTAACAAGAAGGCATAGAATAGCACTACCCCATTTCTGCTTTTGGGTGTTCTTCAGAGGCGACTAAGGGTATTGAAGTCTCGGGCTTTACCAAGAACTTTTATTTTTCAATGTTTTCAATCACTTGGCTTACGAAAGTGGCTATAGAATTTCTCATTCTTATTCCTTAGCTCTGGCTACCCTTGTTAGGGATATATAGCCGTGAGTATAATCTGTGTAATCTGTTGCTATTTAGTGTCGGCTTAGAATAGCATTACCCCATTTCTTCCGGTGGGTGTACGTAAGAGGCGACTAACGGTATTGGGGCTTTTAAGGGATTTTGTGCGATCCATCACCAACAACCTTTATTTCACTTTCTTTTCCCCACGCAACTTCTAACAGTGTCTGCGGTATTTATAATTCCCTAGCTCTGGCTACCCCTTCAAGGGATTTATAGCCGTGAGTATATGTATGTATGTATGTATATATACATACCTATACATTGATAAAACATAATTCCGTAACATTCCCTCTGTAACAAATGCCTATAATTCCAGTGTCTCCGCCGACTCCGCGGCATCGGCATAGACATGACGGAACACATGACGAAGACCACGAAGGCGTCCTGCCCGCGGATCACGGAGGACGACGACCGCCCGGCGGCCGAGCCCGACGACTGCAAGGCGGGGACGAAATGTGGCAACACTATCATAGCGGGGGGGGAGTATATAGGTACGTTAGGTAGATAAAGCGGTGTAGTGGCGGCTTAGAATATCACTACCCCATTTCTTCCGGTGGCTAAGTAAAAGGCGACTAACGGTATTGATGAGGTTGGAGACCCATCACCACCAATCTTTGTTTTACCATCTTTTCCTCACTTAACTTTCCAATACAGTAGTGCGGCAACACTATTATCGCGGGGGGGAGTATAATGGTATGTTAGGTAGATAGGGGTGAAGTGCGGCAACACTATTATCGCGGGGGGGGAGTATGTTGGTACGTTAGGTAGAGAGGGGGGAAGTGCGGCAACACTATTATCGCGGGGGGGAATATTTTGGTACGTCAGGTAGATAGATATGCGGTGCAACCGTGATAGCTCAATGGGTAGAACACCGGTTATCGTGCAAACGACTAGTGTTCTAATCCCAAGTCGGGCCTGCACCAATTTGTCTTTTCTACATATGTGTCGTTTGTTAACGGTGCGGGAAAACATCGTGAGGAAACCCACATGGTTGAGTTGTACTTAGTCATTTGACAGTGTATTCGTACTAAAACGGCGATTAGCCTGCCCCTTATCACGTGAGTATACTGTCCATGCAAAACGTGAGTACTCTGAACACCAGGTGACACAGTCACGTGATGTTCAGAAGTATTAGTACCTCTGCCAACCCCTTCGGGGATATTCGGCGTGAACGTTTATGTTATGTTATGTTTATGTTATTATGTAAATAGATATGCGGTGCAACCGTGCTAGCTCAATGGGTAGAACACCGGTTATCGTGCAAACGACTAGTATTCTAATCCCAAGTCGGGCTTACACCAATTTCTTTTTTTTACATATGTGTGGTTGATTTATCATGGTTGTTAACGGTGCGGGAAAACATCGTGAGGAAACCTACATGGTTGAGTTGTACTTAGTCATGTGACAGTGTATTCGTACAAAAACGGCGATGAGCCTGCCCCTTATCACGTGAGTATACTGTCCATGCAAAACGTGAGTATACTCTGAACACCAGGTGACAAAGACCCGGAATGTTCAGAAATATTAGTACCTCTGCCAGCGCCTTCGGGGACATTCGGCGTGAACATTTATGTTTATGCTATGTTATATGTGGAAACAGCAAAGATTTACTTGCCTGTACACCCTGCTGTGTAGCAACTTATGATTTGTATTTATGATTAGCTCGAACAACATTTACATACCGCGATGTAGGATATGAGTGAGACGCTGCTATGTGCAAGTGAGACCGCAGTAGTGTGCGCTAACAGTACTCCCACAGATAGATAAACATTTATTTCCACTACTCAGACACACAAAGTACAACAACATGATCACATATATTACTAAAAAAACAGAAATACACATTACAACAACAACAGAAATACACATTTATAGAAGCTGCAAGATGGGGATCAATTGCGGCAACACCATCATAGCGGGGGGGGAGTATATTGGTAAGTGACTTGGACAAACTTAAACTTTCAAGGCTTATGTCTACAAAGGCAGAGGTACTAATACGAGGGGCATGCCAAAAGAACTGAACCAATTGGAAAATACCTGTGACCACTCTTCTTTACATACCTCAGAAATCTCGAAATTATAGGCCACCAGCGCTTCTTCTTTGCTTTCAAACCTCTTCCCCTTTAGTTTTTCTTTGATTTTTGGAAACAAGTAAAAATCACAAGGCGCTAGGTCAGGGGAATATGGCGGGTGAGGGAGAATTGACACATGTTTCGAGTTGAAAAAGTATAGTGTTCTGGCAGACGTGTGCGGCGCCCCGCATTATCGTGGTGCCAGAGAAGGTGCCGGATTCTTGACTTCGATCGCTTGTCACACCAAGCTGATATTACTGTAGGAGCACAAACTGTCACATACCATTCGGAGTTCACCGTTCTTTCATTCTCTAGCACAACAGTAGCAATATGGCCCGTTTTGCAGAAAAACGAGGCAACCATTTGTTTCTGTGTGCTTCGTGCATGGCGACATTTCGTTGGAGTTGGCTCGTCTTCAAAGCACCAATACAGTCGACTATCACTTTGATTCGGGATCATAGTTATATAGCGATGTTTCGTCACCAGTCAGTATATCATATACGTTTTTTTTCTCGCCTCCGTTGAATTTATCTATCATGAATAGGCACCAATCCACCCGACGGTCTTTCTGCTCATCGGTAAGTTTGTGCGGCACCCATCTCGAACAACGTTTACGGAGAGAAAGGTGGTCGTGAATTATGGTTTGCATTGGTGCTGATCCAATTCCTAGTTCTCGCTCTAGCTCTACATATGTATTTCGTCGGTTTTCGCGAATAAGTTTTTCGACTGCACGAACGTTTTCTTGCGTGACCGCGGTTGGCGGCCGTCCTGTTTTCGCTTCATCTTCGAGACATCCGCGTCCTCTTTTAAATTCAGCAAAACAATTGAATACTTCCTTTGAAATTTGAAATTTGAAGCCAAAAGTTCAAAACATTCCTGAGGCTTTAAACCTTTTTTAAAGTCATAATAAATCATAGCGCGAAAATCATGTCGACTGAGCTCCATTGTTGCAAGTGAATTCCATCATTCAAATAAAAAATAAATAAAAGAAATGTGTTCTATATTCAAATATGTCAATAAAAAACCAGCCTATGAGATGGTGTATAGCTTGCCAGTGTCAATTAAATAAGAAAAGAGTATCTAACTTCTATTGGCATGCCCCTCGTATTTCTGAACATCACGTGACATTGTCACCTAGTGTTCAGAGTACCCACGTTTTGCTTGGACAGCGTATTCACGTGAGAGGGCATAGGCCTATCCCCGTTTTGCACGAATACACTGTCACGTGACTTAGTAAAAGTCAGACATGTAGGTAACGTCACAATGTTTTTTTTTCACCGTTAACAACCATTGATAAATTAACCACACAATGATTTAAGTAATGACAAATTGGCGTAGGCCCGACCCAGGATTTAAACCCTCATCGTCTATATTTTCTATATTTATATATCTTTCTAATATTAATTTTAGCTGTGTTGTGTCGGCTTAGAATAGCACTACCCCATTTCTTCCGATGGGTGAACGTTAGAGGCGACTAACGGTATTGGGGGTTTTAAGGGATTTTTGGGCGATGCGGTTGGAGACCCATCCCCAACAACCTATATTCTACCATCTTTTCCCCACTGAACTTCCAAAAGTGGCTGAGGAATTTCTAATTTCTCAGCTCTGGCTACCCCTTTTAGGGATTTATAGCCGTGAGGCCGTGAGTATATGTATGTATGTATTATTTTTACATACCCTTATATTCTTTACACTTCGGACGCCTGCCTTCTGCAATTACCATCCCCATTATTTAACTATATATCTCTTTCAGTGTGTTATAATTATAAGTCATGACATACGGCACACAGACAAAGGGCACGTGTGTCCGTGTCACCCAAAGGGCAATGGAGCTATGAATGTTAGTAGTTTCACTACGCGAATAAGTCCGCAACGAGTGTCTCCATTGCCATTCCAAACTAATTTATTGATAATCCGTAACTATATCCAGCAGTGGAAGTCTATAGGCTAAAGAGCTTATTCCATTACACTTTGTCGTTTCTGAATTCAGACGTCCTTCGAAGTTACTGCCGCAGACGCTTGTTATTCCACTACACAAATTTGTCTACTTTTCAGAAACCTAGCGTTTTGAACGTTATTCCATTAGTCTGAATTCAGATTCTGTGGCTTTCAGACGTCTTCATTCAGACAAATGGAATAAGCTCTTAAGTATGATGATATATCTAACAACCAAGAATTAAAATATGAACAAATACATCGATTATTTTCAGCAAACAAAGTCCATGGAGTGTATAAAAAGATCCTGCAGAAGATCTTCGGCAACGAAACCGAGGTGGTCACCACGGCCGCGACGTCTACCCCGAGCACGAGCACCGAGGCGGCGGGGGGGACTACCACCATACCGCCGTTCTACGAGCCGGGGGAGCCGCCCAGCAACCAGGGGGAGGAAGTCGTTATGGAAGATTTCCGATAATCTTGTTTTTATGTATGTATGTTTGCCAATGGTTATCTCGCGATTGGCTAAAACTATTTGGATGAGGTTTTCAGAAAAAGACAGGTTTGTTACATTTAGGAGGTTTTAGTGCTTTAACGGACTAAAAAAAAGAATGATGGTCCTGTGTTTGACCTGTATGTATGTATGTTTGTCCGCGATTATTATTTCATTGTATAATATATTAGTGGTTTTAAAATATTCTATAGAATTATTATTCCTAAAATGTAAAATAAAACATTCAGTTGATACTATTAAAGTTTGTTGACCAATTATCTGTATAAAATTATGTAAGACTGCAGCGCTTTCACTATGGCTAGCACAAGCGACGTGATAACAAGATATCGTGTGGTATGAAACAGTAATCTCTTTCGCACTTGCTCGTACATCGTATACTGTCATCGACGATAAAAAAGCGCTCGTGATAGGCAACGGTCAGAATTGTTACCCAGGGTTATATTTAATAATGGAATGTCATGATTTTGCTGATTCATGAGTTTGTCTAAAAACAATTATATTCTTTAATAAATAAAAAATAAATAAAGGAAAGAAAAATTTCGACACAGACGGGATTCGAACCCGCGACCTCGGGTATACGCTCCCGTCGCTCTTGCCAATTGAGCTACCGTGTCAATGGCTGCCAACGCGAAATTCTTCTATCCTTTATTTCTTTTACACGTTTTAGTAGTGTTTGCGTTTCCTACCTCCAAATTTTTTAATAATTCGGAAGGCCACTTGTCTATCTTTTTAGATAGAATGCAAATGTTGAAAACGCCTAACTATCACATAATTTAAATCTTTTTAACTAAGACTTGTAAAAGAAATAAAGGATAGAAGAATTTCGCGCTGGCAGCCATTGACACGGTAGCTCAATTGGCAAGAGCGACGGGGGCGTATACCCGAGGTCGCGGGTTCGAATCCCGCCTGTGTCGAAATTTTTCTTTCCTTTATTTATTCTTTATTTATTAGTACTAATCCCCACATGAGATTTTCATGAACAAAAAGATTTAAATTATTCTTTACTTAGCAGCGCTGTTGACTGACATTGCGCTGAAATAAGATAATAATTAGTGCCGAATTTCATCGGTTAACCTGTAATCCTCGCTTAATTCTTATTTAGATTTTTAGTTACTTAATTTAATAAAATGATTTTCCTATTTTTAAAAGATCTCGTTATTTAAGTCAAAATTTTGTATGTTACAATACTCGTACTTTACAATATGTTAGGTACCCTTCCCCGAGAAGAGGAGCTAGGATATGTTTTTAGATTTTATGTTTTTAGGTTCCTATTTTAATTATGTAAATATGTGCTATTTGTTAATTTTTATATATTTATTTTAACTAGGTAGTTTTGAACTGCAAGATATTTTTTAATAATAAGATAATTTATTAAACAATGTAATTTATTTGCAATAGTCATTAATACAATGCATTGAAAATAAGCGTTGTTTTTTTTTCTATGCTTATTTGACTCATTATTATACCATCAGACATACTAAGAATAAGTTAGCTATCCTCACAGCCCACATATGTGTCCCCAACGAGTGTTTGAGCGTACCCTGTATACGGTGACTTTAAGTAATACATATCCCACCAAAAACATTCTGTAAAAAACTAGCCAAGTCTCGATACAGCTGCTTGTTTATCTCTAAAAAGTAACGAAATCTTTAAAATAAGTGGAGCCAAGTCTAAGGTTCCTTACTGCGATTTATTTATTATTATAGTTAATTTTACGTGACTTGGCCGTTCACCATTCTTTACACGTTTAGTATGTACAAGTTTATTTACTAAATTATTTGCAGATTTATTTTAATCTTCTAGAGTTCTTATGCCGATTATGTAGAGTCCACTTAACATTTTTTGAGATTCTTATCTATCTTTATTTTTAGTTGTAAGAACTCTGGTGATTGTTTCTATGTTTCCCTTAAACTTTAATCATAATCTACTTATTACAAGTCAACGGCCAAGTCACGTAAAATTAACTATAATAATAAATAAATCGCAGTAAGGAACCTTAGACTTGGCTCCACTTATTTTAATGATTTCGTTACTTTTTAGAGATAAACAAGCAGCTGTATCGAGACTTGGCTAGTTTTTTACAGAATGTTTTTGGTGGGATTTCACTTCTTTTTGACCGGACGTAGACTGATTGAATGGTTACATTTCCTTATTAGGCAGTTTTTTTCTTTTTAGAAGTAGTTTTTTTATTATAACTAATCTTTCTTTTCTTTTTTCCCGGTTCTGTTTCTTGTACAGTAGTAACAGTTTTTCGTATTGCCCATTCTCGTTCATTATTTATTCTTCTAGATGGTTTGGACGGTTTAATTTCTGAAAAACCAGAGCAGTATTTACGCCTAAGCCGGTTGTATTCGGTAATCGCTGATACTTGAGCCTTTACACTATTGAAGGAAATATTTATAAGGTGCACCCCATGAAGATTGGTTACTGTTCAACACCTAACGCCATCTAACAAAAATCGATGACAATAGATTTAGTTCCAGCGGCGGCCGTCAAATGGCATAGGGGGCGCGACGATAGACGTCATTTCATAATTTTCAAAATCAACACTCTCGTTAGAACTGTCTTCGGATAAGCATCGCATTTGTTAATCATTTTTGTAAAAAATCAAACCAATAAACCTTTATCAACTGAAATCAATAAAGGAATTCATTGAAAACACCTTCGTTCCTCAACATTTGGACCTTCTACGCCAAATAATCAAGAAACCAGCGATTCTTCGTTGCCTATCAAGAAGCCAGCCAAGCAGTCAGGAGATCATCGGAGATATCGACAACGGTCAGTCCTTTGTTCCATAATCCTACTCCTGTGCTGATACTAGTGCTAATACCGTGTTATATCTGGGGTTTCATTAAAAGTCTTGCAACGTCTGCACTTCGTTCGTTACAGCTGACGCGTTTTATTGTAAGTACCCCATATTTCCATTTATCCCCGAAAATGACCGACAAAGATGCATTAAGAGTCCCTAAATCTCCCGTTAAATGTTTTAGTGATTCGTTAAATTCACTCAAAAGAAAACGAGGTGCTCTAAAAAGTAGATTAACTTCGTTCGAAAAGTTCGTTAAAAAATTCGAATCGGAATTAACTACACCTCAAAGGGCAGAAATTGAAATAAGAATTAAAGCCGCGAATGATATGTACAATGAATTCATTTCAACTCATAATCAGATAGTTGAATTGTCTGAAGAAAGCGATTTTTTATCTCATGATGAATATCGGGAAAATTTCGAAGAACTTTATTTTAATATAACCGCTATAGCTGATTGTTTGATTAATGACCATTCTGGCAATTCTAGTGGTAATAGCTCGAAAGCATTAAATTCGTTTCATAGTAACAGTAATATCAAATTACCCGACATTAAACTCCCAGTCTTCGACGGTTCGTATGACCAGTGGCTTGAGTTTAAAAACTCATACATTTCAATGATTCACAAACGTACAGATCTAGACCCTATTCAAAAATTTCATTACTTAAAATCCTCTCTTAGTGGCAATGCTGTGCAGGTAATTAGTGCCTTAGAATTCACTGCGTACAATTATACACATGCTTGGGAATTACTCGTAAATAGATATCAAAACGATCGACTTTTAGTACATAATCACGTCAAGTCTTTGTTTACCGCGCCAGCTATCACTAAGGAATCGCCTATACTGATAAGGAAGCTAGTAGATACCATTTTAAGAAATCTACGTGCTCTTAAAACTTTACAGGAACCTACCGATTCGTGGGATACGTTAATTATCTATCTAATAGTATCAAAATTAGATTTGACTTCGGAACGCGAATGGGAAGGTTATAAGGGTAGTTTAGTCACTAAGTCGCAAACCGACATAAACAGTAAGATAAGGCTAGATGATTTGTTAAACTTCCTTACTAACCGAGCCGATATGCTAGAAATGTTTCATTTAAGCCAAAATAAGCCGTCATCTTTTAAAAATAGCAATTCAAATAATAGAAATTCTTATGAGGGTAAACAACAATATTCTAACACACAAAAGTCTCATCAAGTACAAAGTTTCGTTAGCTCCGCTCGCACTAATAAACAACCCGAAAAGCGTTATCGTGTTTGTCCCAAGTGCAACGGAAATCATGCTTTGTTCTCGTGTACATATTTTTTAAATTTACTCGTTAAAGATCGACAAAGTTTCGTCGAAAGAATGAAGTTATGTTGTAACTGTTTAAACTCGTATCATCAAGTATCCGAGTGTGCCTATGGGCCGTGTAAACAATGTCAATTAAAACATAATAGTTTACTTCATATCGATAATACGGGCGTCGAGTCGCCTACAAATAATAACTTAATATCGGCTACCGCGTTACATTCAGCTGTTCAATCTTATTCGGACGAATGCGTCATCGACGCACGCGAATCTCACCCGAATGAACATCTGTCTGTGCAGTTAGTTTTGCTAAGCACCGCTCTCGTTGAGGTAGCTGATCATAACAATTGTTTTCACACAGTTCGTGCGCTACTCGACAATGGCAGCCAGAATTGTTTCGTTTCACAAAATTTAGCAAATAAACTAAACATTCCTAGTATACAGTCCACTATTCGAATATCAGGAGTAGGGCAGACAGTCACTCAAGCTAGTTATTCGTGTAAAATAACAGTTCGTTCAAAGCAAAGTGATTATCAAACGCGCGTTACGTGTTTAGTCCTACCGAGTATTACATCATATTTACCGGCGTCGAGTGTTCGGTGTGAAGTGATTAATATTCCTGAAAACATTCAACTTGCAGATCCCACATTCCATGTTCCTTCAGAAGTCGAATTACTGATAGGGGCAGATACATTTTGGGACCTATTAAATACGCATAAAATTCGTTTAAGTAGCGGACCATACTTACAAAGTTCAAAGTTAGGTTGGTTAATTTCGGGTCCGGTACTTTCAAATACCTCTCGTTTAACAAATACAGTTTTTTGTAATTTTTCTCAACAACTTGATGCGCAGTTGAGAAGGTTTTGGGAATTAGAGGACGTACAAAGCTCAAATTCCCTACTAACGCAAGATGAAGTTCATTGCGAAGAGTTATTCGTTAAAACTACAAAGCGTGAACAGGATGGCAGGTTTTCTGTCAGAATACCTCTTAAGGAATCATCTGAATCCTTAGGTGAGTCATTTTCTTTAGCTAAAACGCGTTTTTTATCGTTAGAACGTAAGTTTGAACGGTCACTATTGTTTAAGCGCATGTATAATGAATTTATACAAGAATACATTGAGTTAGGTCACATGACTCTTGTTGAAGATTATAGTTCGCCTCATTATTTTTTACCACACCATGGTGTACTTCGCGAAAGTAGCACAACTACTAAGTTACGTGTTGTCTTTGATGCTAGTGCTAAAACATCATCCAATAAATCGTTAAATGATATTCAGTTTATCGGTACTAAATTACAGAATGACATTTTTTCAATATTACTTCGTTTTAGGCAATTTCGTTATGTAGCCTTGAGCGATGCGGAAAAAATGTTCCGTCAAATTTTAATACAACCCGATCAAAGGGATTTACAACTAATATTGTGGCGGAGTAACCCTTCTGAACCTTTACAAGTTTACAGACTCAACACCGTGACGTACGGTACTGCATCAGCTCCGTTTTTAAGTAATCGATGTATCAGGCAACTTGCACTCGATTGTGATGACGTCAGTATATCACAGAGGATCAGTGAGGATGTGTTCGTTGATGATCTGGTCACCGGTCATGATAATCAGGAGGATCTTTTACAAATATGTGAAAAGATTTCGCGAGTATTTCTTTCCGGCTGCTTTCATCTACGAAAGTGGACATTCAACTTTGACATCAATAACGCTTCGTCAAAAGAGTTATTTATAGGAGAACATACACAAAACAAAACTCTCGGTTTAGGTTGGTTAAATAGCAGTGATGAGTTGTATTTTACCACTAGGATAGATCCACCTACCACTAGGTTAACTAAACGTATTATGTTGTCTATAATATCTCAAATATACGATCCTTTAGGTCTTTTAGCACCGGCAGTTATTGAAGCTAAAGTTTTGTTACAACAATTGTGGTTGTGCAAAATAGGTTGGGATGACCCCGTGACCGATAGCGTTAAGGTTTCATGGGATCGTTTCATTAATTCACTAAACTCATTAGGCGAGATAAAAATCCCACGTTACGTTCGTGGTGAGCAGAATGAATACACAGAACTTCATATATTTACGGACGCTTCACAAACCGCATACGGTGCTTGTGCGTATGTACGTAGTTATAGTAAAGACTCATTCATTACAAATAAGTTACTGTGTGCAAAGAGTAAGGTATCTCCATTAAAAGTTGTAAGTATACCGAGACTTGAGTTGTGTGGTGCACTGTTGGGAGCGCATTTATATAATCATATTGTAAAATCTTTACGTTTAACTTTTACTCGAGTGATTTTTTGGACTGACTCAACAATAGTTATAGGGTGGTTACGCATGTCACCCCATACATTAAAAACCTTTGTACAAAACAGAGTTACGGAAATTAATGAACTTACTGGTGATTCGTCTTGGCTTCACGTTAGAAGTAAAGATAATCCAGCTGACTTGGTGTCTAGGGGGTTAAGTCTTGATATGCTAATTAATAATAACTTGTGGTGGAACGGCCCTTCCTTTTTACACGAAAGTGGGTCAGATTGGCATAATAACATATTGAGTAGCGAATGCACTGATCTCCCGGAAGTCAAGTTGAATTCATTTAATATGTTAAGTACAGAAATACAATTAATATTCAATTTCGACAGATATTCATCTTTCAATAGGTTGAAGCGTGTTGGAGCTTATGTAATTCGTTTCATTAACAATTCACGCGCTAAACGGGTTGATAGGGACCGCCGCAAAACCGGTTTGTTATCTGTTGACGAACTACGCGCATCTGAATCGATGCTCACGCGTTTAACTCAACAACAATCATTTCCAGAGATTTTACATAACTTAAAATTTAATAAAACGTTAGGTAATCAAATGAATAAAGTTAAAAACCTTAACGTGTATTTGGATGAACACGGCCTAATAAGAGTAGGTGGTAGGTTAGAAAACTCGACTACTTTTGATTACAATAAAAAGCATCCGTTATTGCTTTGCAGCAAACATAGATTTACTTTCTTGTTGTTTAAAAATGAGCACATACGTTTATTACACGCGGGGCCTCAGCTTTTATTATCTAGTATACGCGAACGCTGGTGGCCACTGGCCGGTAGAAATTTAGCAAAAAAGGTAACACACGGCTGCGTGACATGTACTCGTTTTAAAGGCAAGACACTTTCCCCGATAATGGGTAATTTGCCTTCAGAGCGTTTAACTCCTGGATTTCCTTTCATGTATACCGGTGTCGATTACATAGGCCCTGTATATACATATAAAAATAACCGTAGAGGAAGGGGAGCCGCGTTACATAAGAGTTACATTTCTTTATTTATTTGTTTTGCAACTCGAGCTATGCACTTAGAATTAGTCAGCAGTCTATCAAGTAATGATTATATTTTAGCATTAAAAAGGTTCATATCACGACGTGGCAAACCAGCTGTTATATTTTCCGACAACGGAAGGAATTTCGTTGGAGCGGAAAAAGATTTTGGTTCATTTTTAAAAAATAATTCTCAATCGATTATAGATTATGCCAGTAATGATAACATTAAATTTAAATTTAACCCTCCTTATGCATCTCATTTCGGATCCTTGTGGGAAAGGGGGGTCCGTAGCTGCAAGTATCATTTAAGACGTTTGTTGGGAAATGCAAAATTAACGTTCGAGGAGTTCAGCACGGTATTGACACTAGTTGAAGCCGTCCTGAATTCCCGGCCTCTCTCACCTATGTCCACAGATCCCAACGACCTATTACCTCTTACACCTGCACATTTCCTCATCGGCCGACCTCTGACCGCTTCTCTCTGCGAGGACCTCACAGATGAAACAAGCTCACGGTTGACTCGCTACGACAGGATCGAACAACTTCGACAGCATTTTTGGCAACGTTGGTCAAAAGAGTATGTATCTGAACTACAAATGAGGACTAAATGGCAGAAACACATTAACGACATCGCACTGGATAGTCTCGTTCTAATTAAACATGACAATGTCCCTCCGTTGCGGTGGCAGCTAGGAAGAGTCATTAAGGTCTTTCCTGGAAACGACGGGATTAACCGCGTAGCTGAGCTGCGAACGTCTACTGGCATCGTGAAAAGGGCATTCAGTAAAATATGTCCACTTCCTACACAAGAGGAGTAGCTGATAACATGGAGAACTAGGACATTCCTGTTGGACCTCCCCGATGAGTCCAAGGCCGGGGGCATGTTCAACACCTAACGCCATCTAACAAAAATCGATGACAATAGATTTAGTTCCAGCGGCGGCCGTCAAATGGCATAGGGGGCGCGACGATAGACGTCATTTCATAATTTTCAAAATCAACACTCTCGTTAGAACTGTCTTCGGATAAGCATCGCATTTGTTAATCATTTTTGTAAAAAATCAAACCAATAAACCTTTATCAACTGAAATCAATAAAGGAATTCATTGAAAACACCTTCGTTCCTCAACAGTTACTCTTGAAAGCGCCACGTAGGTTTGGCCACAAGAGAATATAGAGGTTCCAATATCCATGAGGGCACTTTCTAGGCTTAGGCCTTGGCTCTTGTAAATTGTTAGAGCATACGCCAAGCAGATTGGGAATTGCTCTCTGTAAACTTATGCTCGATGTATAATCTCAAATTTTGACTTACATACATACATACATACATATTCTCACGCCGTTAGTTCCCATTGGGGTAGGCAGAGACTATCGATCGCCACTTTGTAAGATCCTGGCAAACCTCTCTGGCTTCGTTTACATCCATCAATCTTTTCATACATGCTCCTTTAGTCTTCATACTGCGGACACCTGCCTTTTTGAGCACATTTTCTATTTGATCCAAATGTGTCCTCCGAGGTCGTCCTCTACTAACATTCCATTCCACATTGGCTCTATATATCTCTTTCACCAATTTACTGTCATCCATCCTCTCTATGTGCCCAAACCATCTCAACATTCCTTTTTCTATCTTTCTTACAATATCATCTTGTACACCACACCTTTCACGAATCACATCATTCCTCACACGATCACATAACCTTACATTACACACTTTTCTGAGGGATCTCATTTCTACTGCATTCACTCTACTTTCATGCTTCTTCTGCCACACCCAACGTTCACTGCCATGCATAAGCGTAGGAACGAGGACAGCATCATGCACAGCCATTCGGGCCTTTTCAGACACCGACTGACTAGACATTAGACTATCCAGTGCTCCATTTACCGCATTACCCTTTTTCACTCTTCTCTCGATATCTTCATCACACTTTCCATCCCTAGTAAACAAACTTCCCAAATATACAAACTCTTTCACTTGTTCCACTTTCTTACCATTAATCTCAATCACGCATTCTCTCATATTCACCTCTCTCTCAAAAACCATAGTTTTTGTTTTATCCACATTCACCCTCATTCCCTTTTTTTCAAAAGACGCACATGCAATATTCATCATCTCTTGCAGCTCTTCCACCGATGATGCAAGTAGCACTTGATCGTTGGCATATAAGAGGCATTTAATGATGAATCCACCCATTCTCAATCCATAATCACTTTCACGCAACTCTGTTAAACAGTCATCCATGAATAAATTGAAGAGCCACGGAGAAGCTACACAACCCTGTCGGACACCCCGAGAGATCCCGAACCAGTCAGTATTTTCCCCGTTTACTCTCAAACATGCACTGGAATCCTCATAGAGTGATACCAGTGCACGTATAAGTCGACTCCCCAAACCGAACTTGGATAACACCTCCCATAAACACTTTCTTACCACCCTATCATATGCCTTCTCTAAATCAATGAAGGAGCAATACACCTTTCGGTTCTTAGCTAAAAACTTTTCGGTGATGCTCCTTAAAGAGAAGATTTGGTTCATACAGCCCATTCCCTTTCTAAATCCTGCTTGCACATCCCAAATTTTATCATCCGTTTCATTCATCACTCTTTCAATCAAAACCTTTGCATACAATTTACCGACAATGCTGAGTAGGCTAATTCCACGGTAGTTTCTAGCCTCCTGGTGTGACCCCTTTCCTTTATATAAAGGCACAATTACCGCTTTGCACCAGTCTTGTGGCACTTTGCCACTCGACCAGCATTTTTGGAAAAGGAAGTACAACCAGGAAGCCACCGCCCCTTTACCAGCCCTCAGCATTTCAGTGTTTATCCTCAAAAGTCAAAAAAGTCAAAAAGTTTATTTTTCAAAATAAAGTTAAATACTAACATTTTTTGAACGTCAAAGTTTTAAATTAATCGTTAATCCGTTGCTTCGGAAGGTGTTCGTAAAGAGAAGAAGCAACAAAGAAACTCTTTACATTCACATTTTTTCATTTTTTCAAAATATGGATTGTACAATTTCAGTTTATAAACATGTTTTTACTTTACAAAAGATTTTCTATGCGACCAAACCAAACGCTAGTTTGACATAATTAAAATAAACTGTCCACAAACCAATCACATAACGTGAGAAGAAAAATCCTCACCAGACAATTATTCCTAGGAATAACGAGGGAAGATTTACAGCTTTACGGACATGGTCAGGTGCGCGTTGGGTCCTTGTCGTTTAAAAAATCTTGAACACTGTAGTAAGATTTCTTTAAAAGCATGGCTCTAATTGCCTTTTTAAAAGATGCCACAGGCAATTCCAATATGTCCGAAGGGAGTTTATTGAACATTTTCAGGGATAGTCCCATAAAGGAGTTACTTACTTTATTAAGTCTCCACTTCGGTACGTTAAGTTTCTCCTTATTCCGAGTGTTAACAGTATGCCTATCACTAACTTTACTAAATTGGCCTATATTCTTTTTGGCATACATTAAATTCTCAAATATGTATTGGCAAGGGACAGTTAAAATGCCAATATCTTTAATTTTTTCTCGCAACGAATACCTCGACCTTAACATGTAAATAGATCGGATAGCTCGCTTTTGTAAGACAAAAACTTTATGAACATCAGCCGCTTTACCCCATAATAAAATACCGTACGACATAATATTATGAAAATAACTGAAATAAACAATGCGAGCTGTTTCTATGTCTGCTATTTCTCTAATCTTACGCACGGCATACGCTGCTGAGCTCAGCCTTTTAGAAAGTGTTAGTATATTATCCCTAGGAATTTTGTCTCTTTCACTAATTCTACTTTTTCACTGTCGATAACAATATTGGCGTCAACTTGCCTAACATTCGGTAAAGTAAATTTAATACATTTAGTTTTTTTGGCATTCAGAACCAGGTTATTTACAGTAAACCAATGCAATACCAGTGAGATAGCTTTATTTACGTCGTCAAGAGATGTAGAGGATCTCGCTACATTAAATATTAAAGATGTGTCATCTGCAAACATAACTATCTCAGAATACTTTTGTACCATAAATGGTAAATCATTAATATAAATCAGAAACAGTAATGGGCCAAGTATAGAACCTTGAGGAACGCCCATCTCTATTTCCGATCCTTTCGACGTGGTTCCATTAATATCTACCTTTAAAGTTCTTTTATCAAGATATGATGCCATTAATTTCAGTGCTTGCTCGTCAAAACCGTAATATTTAAGTTTAGCGACATGATAGTCCAGTGGGTAAGAACACCCGCCCGAAAAACAGAAGGGCGTGAGTTCCAATCCTGGGACGGGCCTACACCAATTTGTCTTTTCTAAAGTCATATGTGTGGTTAATTTATCATGGTTGCTAACGGTGAGGGAAAACATCGTGAGGAAACCCACATGGCTGAGTTGTACTTAGTCATGTGACAGTGTATTCGTACAAAACGGCGATAGGCCTGCCCCCTATCACGTGAGTACACTGTCTAAGCAAAACGTGGGTACCTTCTCTGGAAACTAGATGGCGCTTGCCATGTGAGTTCAGGAGTATTGGTACCTCTGCCAACCCCTTCGGGGATAAAACGGCGTGAACGTTTATGTTATGTTATGTTATGTTAAGTTTAGTCAACGCTATTTCCTTTTTTACACAATCAAAAGCTTTTGTGAGGTCACAAAATATACCTAACGCATCCCGGGAGATTTCCCATGAATTAAAAATATGTTTCATTAGTGACACTCCTGCATCTACAGTAGACCTACCTTTAGTAAAACCATATTGCTCGTCATGGAATATATTATTTTTATTAAAATATGAAAGCATTTGGTTGGACATGATTTTCTCGAAAACCTTACTGAGAACTGGTAAAATAGAAATAGGCCTATAGTTGGTAAAGTCCTGACTATCTCCTGATTTATGTAGTGGGATGTGCCTACTTAACTTCATACAGTCTGGAAATTCTCCTATATCTATACATTTATTAAAAAGTATCGTTAAATGGGGAGCTATTATATTTATTATTCTGTTTATGACGAAAACTGACATTCCTGTTATGTCTTCGGTTTTTTTAAGATTAATGGTTTTAAAATTTTTTATTATATCATTACTGTCAACATACTTGAAAGAAAACTGTGCTGTTGTTTTGGTAACATTTTGTTCCAACAACTCAAGAGCTTTCTGGGGACATGAATTTAATTTCTCTGTTGTCTGAGTGGGGGTATTTATAAAATGATTTTCAAAAATGTCAGCAATTTGTGATCTTGACTGTATCAGTTCATTATCTAATAATAAATTGAGATCATGAGTGATCCTGTCATACCCTGCCGCTTTCCCTAGTTTCATACTTTTCATTGCTTTCATTATTTCTTCCATACTGATCTCACTGTCACTAAAGTCACCCATAACGTCGTTCCAATCAACATTACTGCCGATTGGCGAAGAAATGGATGTATCCTCTTTTTCAAAGAGTCCCTCAAAATGTTTCTTCCATACTCGCCTTATGCTACTTTCATACGTCGCCAATTCACCCTGTTCATCTCTCACAACATTCACTCTCGTGTTTTGGGAAACTCCCTTTTCTTTCCGGATATATTTCCAGAACAACTTTTGGTTATTCCGGAAATTATCGGAGAGTTTCCTCTCACACCATTCTATCAGATCACGCTTTTTCTTTTCTATTTTCTTCTTAACCTCATTCTTAACTCTCTTATATTCATCTTCACTATTCTTCACTACACCATCTGTTACTCTCGCATCCATTCGTTCAAATTTAACCAAGCTTTCTTCTTATCTCCGACTGCCTCTTTCACATCTTTATCCCACCAACTTGTTGGTGGTCTATTTGTTCTTTTACTCAATCCACATACTTCCGTCGCACATTCAACCATTGACGATTTGAGCACATCCCATACTTCTTCTATTTCCAATTCATCCTTCATTTCCACGCAACTTAGCCTGTCGTCCAATTTCTTCATATATTCATCTCTAATATTTTCATCCTCTTCCAATTTCTCCACTTTTATTCTCGCAAATTCAGTTGTCGACACTTTGGCCCTGCGACGCCAACGCGTGCACAGTCCCCTCAATCGTGATATCACGAGAAAGTGGTCTGTGCCAACGTTAATGCCCCTATGGACTCTAGTATCAACAACCTTTGCTCTTAGCCTTTCATCCGCTATAACAAAATCTATCATACTTCTCT
Organism: Bedellia somnulentella; assembly: GCA_963576735.1. Classification (NCBI taxonomy): domain Eukaryota; kingdom Metazoa; phylum Arthropoda; class Insecta; order Lepidoptera; family Bedelliidae; genus Bedellia; species Bedellia somnulentella. The sequence continues at coordinate 10,640,220 of OY755195.1, forward strand.
CGCTTCCGTGTGTGTTCAAACAACGTGTTAGTAACACAAAGATTCCTCTCCAAACATACATCAATCACTTTCTCACCATTCTCGTTCACTCTTTTATCACCAAACTTTCCTAAAATTTAAAAATTTAAAATTTTGACTTAATAGGCAATAATTCATGAATCAAATTATTACCAAATTTTATTATTAATTGTTTGGGTTTTGTTTGGTCTTCCCATTCACTAAACCTAAACTAACATCAATGTTTCTCCTAAGCATTACTTTAGCTCCCTCTTTAATGATTATAGTCTTCATCATCTTCGTATTTATTTAAACACGCCCAGGCTTTCTTTATCAAACTTTTTGAACAATCCAAGGAATCTTTAGCTATCAAATTATCTCGGGGTGCGGAATCGCTTTTAACTTGAATGGAAGAGACATGATCCGTCTTTGGGCATACCAACTACACGGTAGCCATAAAATTCATCGTCGCCTTTCTATATTGTGGAAATTTTTAATGATATTATCTTGTGAAATCAAATAAAAACAAATTCCACGACTTTTCAATAAAACACTCTTTAAAATGGGTATGACACGTTTTACCGAATGTCGCGAGGTGATTTTTCAATAAGCGTAATTATTTTACTGAGGGTGGATGCAAATAACATCAATAACTAAAAAATCAAAGTACCTTCAAAGAAAATATGTTTAATATTTCGAGGATCTTTGTTCCCCTCATGGGCAACCATGTTCTATCTTTAGCGGATAGATAGTGTAAATTAAATGCCCAGATACTTTACAAATTAATATATTTTAAAAAGGATGTTTATTGTATAATGGTCGTAGGTCAAGTGACATGAGTAGACTAGACAGATTTGTATTAAGAATTTTTAAGCGCCTGAATGTGTTTGCCGTGTAGTGTCGGCTTAGAATAACGCTACCTCATTTCTACCCGTGGGTGATCGTAAGAGGCGACTAAGTAGGGTGGTTGGAGACCCTTCACCAATAACATTTATTATTAGCATCTTTTCCCCAGTCAATTTCCGAAAGTGGCTGAGGAATTTCTCATTCCCGCTTGAGAATTCGAAATTCTTGCGCTTGCTCTGGCTACCCCGTTAAGGGATTTATAGTCGTGAGTATATGCATGTATGTTAAGCGCCTGACGTACGGGTGACGGCAATTGTTCTCGCGATGGTATTTTTGCGTAATATTTGTTAAGGCGTTAAGTCTGAACAAGTACTCTTATGTTTTCTTTCAGATCTTCCATAAACCTTGTTCTGATAGTTTTTTCTTTATGTGGGCGTTAAAATCTACCTCTGTATCAAATTTCAGCTGTCTAGGTCTATGGGAAGTACTAGTTCTATTTTGATGATCAGTGAGTCAGTCAGTGTCGAAAATGCGAAACTTTGCATTAGCTTAACTTGGCAATTAATTAATCTACCGACTTGAAATTTTGGATTCCAAGTGTGTGATTACGAATTTTTAGGTGAAGAAAATTTCAGAGATTTAATCCTATCCAGAGGTTCTCGAATGGGGGCCTGAAAATGCGGCGAAACGGTTCCAGTAAAGGATGGTACGGCAGTGTTTGCTTCGCGCTCGACTTGGCGGGGGCACTGCCGTGCCCCCAGATATTATATTTTCTAATATATATATGCTGTGTAGTGTCAGCTTAGAATAGCACTACCCCATTTCTTCCGGTGGTGGGTGTTTGTAAGGGGTGCCTAACGGTATTAGGGCTATTAAGGGATATTTGGGCGATGCGGTTGGAGACCCATCACCAACAACCTCTATTCTACCATCTTTTCCCCAATCAACCTTCCAAAAGCGGCTGAGGAACTTCTAGTTCCCTAGCTCTGGCTACCCCTTTTAGGGATTTACAGCGGTGAGTATATGTATGTATGTAATACATACATTATACCTATGTTATTGGTGCGCACGTATGTAACCTTATGATGACTAATAAATCAGTATTTACTCAGTACTCGCGTGTTTCACTCCTCTCCTCCTTACACTATTATATTAATGATGATATTTTATTTTTTCGACCACATTGGCCAAGTTCGGATTGGCAAACAGTTGGGATTATGAGACAGGCAGACAAAAGATGGCTACAGATAGATTTAATTAATGTTTTTCGCACTTACTACTACTTTCAAACTAAAGAACTCTCTAATACTATGCACCCAACTCCCTGATACTCTAAAATTTATTTGGGGTAGCCAAAGCTTTGGAATGAGAAATTCCTCAGCCACTTTTGGAAGTTGATTGGGGAAAAGATGGTAATAATAAATGTTTTTGGTGACGGGTCTCCAACCGCATCGCCCACAAATCTCCAATCACATTTTTTTACTGCATTTTGGTAGCACTGTACTGATTTAGCGTGCAAAATTTGAGCGGGATCTGTCATTTAATTTGTTTTAAACTACATTTTATGTTGGTCATAGTTTTGAATCCCCGGCGATTTTTACCATAGAAAATATTGTTGAACAAAGAGTGTGCCTTAAATTTTTTGTTTCGAATGATATTTCATGTGGTGAATCACTAAAAATGTTTCGAAATACCTACGGCGAATCGTGTATATCGAAAACAAAGCCCTTGTTTTATATGATGGTATAAGGCTTTTAAAGAAGGCCGAGAAGTAGTAGTAGACTTGCCTCGTTCCGGTAGACCTTCAACCGCTACGACCAAAGAAAACATCGACAGAATCAAGAAGCTAAAGCTCAAAAATCGATGCATGAGTCTGAGAAAGTTGGTTTGTGAGGTGAACATATCTTTTAAGTCCGTCCACAACATTCTCATTAAAATTTAAGGCATGAAACGCGTCGCCGCTCGACTAGTTCCAAAAGAGCTCAATTTTGTTCAAAAAGCGCAGCGAAAGCATGTCGCTGAAGACTTGGTTTCCCGAGCTTCTACGGATCCGACCTTTATGAAACGTATAATAACTGGCGACGAGACATGGGTTTATGAGTACGACATGCAAACAAGCCAACAGTCTTCAGAATGGCGTCTCGAAAACGAGCCGAAACCCAAAAAACCGCGGCAAAGTCGCTTCAAAGTCAAGGTGATGCTGACAGTTATTTTTTACTACCGTGGTGTGGTTCACTCCGAATTCCTTCCAGAGGGAGAAACAGTGAATAAAGAATATTATTTAGGCGTCATGAAGCGTTTGCGTGAGAGTATTCGCCGAAAACGTCCAGATTTGTGGCAACACAACTCATGGATGCTGCACCATGATAATGCGACATCACGCACAGCCATTATAGTGAAAGAGTTTTTAGCGGAAAATTAAACAAAAGTTCTCGACCAAGCACCGTATTCACCTGATATGGCTCCGTCTGACTTTTTTTTATTTCCCAAGTTAAAATTACCACTTCGTGGAAAACGTTTTGAGTCGATAGAAGCCATAAAAGAAAATTCGCTGAATGAGCTAAAGGCCATACCGCAAATAGCCTATGAAAAATGTATGGAAGACTGGGTGAAGCGGTGGAAATGTTGTATTGCAAGCGATGGGGCCTACTTTGAAGGCGATAAAATAAATTTAGGTGAATAATTTGTATTTTTTGTTTTATTGACAAATTCCCGATACTTAGTACACAGAATGTAAATAAGCTGTGTCTTGAATATTTACAAAACAATCAGTTTCTAATGTAGTTTCAGCTGTGTAGTGCCAGCTTAGAAATGCACTACCCCTTTCTACCGGTGGGTGTACGCAAGAGGCGACTAACGGTATTGGGGCTTTTAAGGGATTTCTGGGCGATGCGGTTGGAGACCCATCACTAGGAACCTTTATTTTACTATCTTTTCCCCACTCAACTTTCTAAAAGTGGCTGAGGAATCTAATTCCTTATCTCTGGCTACCCCTTCTAGGGATTTATAGCCGTGAGTATATGTATGTATGTATGTTTCTAATTAAAATACACCGTTGACCTCATTAAAAATCGTTTATTTGTGATGTACAGCCAAGTATCAATAAATAGGAACACCTAAATGGTCTCATCATCAAATCAACCTTCATCCAATCATCGTCATCATCAATAATACTCCATTTCGATGTACCCTGGTCGCCGCGGCGGCTCCCCTGGCCGGTAGTACGGCGGGATAGTAGTAGTTCCCTCGTCTTTCTCTGTGGTAGAAGTAGTGGTAGTAGTAGTAGGTCCGGTTACTACCTTCGTTTCGTTGCCGAAGAGCTTCTGTAGGATCTTCTTGTATACGCCGTGGACCAGGTTTGCTGGAAATAAGTGGAGCTTTAATTAATTACGTACATATTTATGTCTTGTAGTGTCGGCTTAGAATAACACTACCCCGTTTCTACCGATGGGTGTACGTAAGAGGCGACTAACGGTATTGGGGCTCTTAAGGGGTTTTTGGGCGATGCGGTTGGAGACCCATCACCAACAACTATTACTTAACCATCTTTTCCCCATTCAAGTTTCCAAAAGTGGCTGAGGAATTTCTAATTCCTTAGCTCTGGCTACCCCTTCTAGCGATTTATAGCCGTGAGTATATGTATGTTTGTTTATTTTATATCTTTTCATAACTCAAATTCCAAGTGGGCTGAAGAATTTCTAATTCTAAAGCTCTGAGTAACCCTTTGTGGGGTTTATAGCCGTGAGTATGCATGTAAGACACTTTGAAGAGACACTCAGAAGTTGAATGTGGAAAAATGATAATATATAGAATAAAAGGCCTGGGTAGGTCTTGGATATCACCTCGCACGCTACCCGTAAAATGAAATACGTTAGTGCTAGTTCTAAACCGACATTACACATGTAAAAAAAAACTTGACTGGAAAACATATAACATAACATAAACGTTCACGCCGTTTATCCCCGGAGGGGTTGGCAGAGGTACCAATACTTCTGAACTCACATGGCAAGCGCCATCTAGTTTCCAGAGAAGGTACCCACGTTTTGCATGGACAGTGTACTCACGTGATAGGGGGCAGGCCTATCGCCGTTTTGTACGAATACACTGTCACATGACTAAGTACAACTCAGCCATGTGGGTTTCCTCACGATGTTTTCCCTCACCGTTAACAACCATGATAAATTAACCACACATATGACTTTAGAAAAGGCAAATTGGTGAAGGCCCGACCCAGGATTGGAACTCACGCCCTTCTGTTTTTCGGGCGGGTGTTCTACCCACTGGACTATCATGTCGTCATGACTGGAAACTAAAAGAAATAACCATTAAAACGTGATGCTGGTGCATACTTTTCCTAAAGAATCAGCTAAGCTATGCAAAGGGGTAATGCTGCCAGTCCCAGGAGCAGACGGCAGCGATTTCGAACTATATTTTTCATATAGTTTATGTTTACTATAGGATAGGTGGTTCAGAATTGGCCTAGACCTCGTTTTTCAAACATACTTATATTTTCAATCGATAAAAGACATCAAACAACTTTGCCTATGAAATGCTTATCTAAAATATTGTTATTTTCAAAATAATTAATACATAATATAATAAATAAAAAAACATCTTAAATTAATTATTGTAAAAACATATGGTCAAGTCATCAGTTTTTTTAAATTTTAACTGAGGCTAAGAACCTCACTTTAGAATAGAATAGAATAGAATAACTCTTTATTGTACATCAAACACAAATTTACAAAAGAAATTATCATACAGTTTTCAGTGAGGTACAATCGGCGGTCTTATCGCTAAAAGCCATCTCTTCCAGACAACCTTTCGAAGGTGAGATCGGTAAAATAGTTATCTGAAATAATAAATAATAACATAAATATTAATTACACAAAATAATATAGGTATTACACACATATGAACACACATACATAACTACATACTTTTATATATTCAAGTAATACAAATACCTAAATAAAATACACAAATACGTTTTAGAAATATAATTAATACATATAATTTAAAAAGCAACAGTATTACAGCACCAGATCCTTGAACACATTCAGTGATTTAGCCAATCGCACCTCCACAGGAAGTGCGTTCCACAATTGCACAGCGTGTACAGAAAAAGAGGAGCCATAGAAATTGGTTGAATGAGAGGGAATGGTTAATTGAAGATTATGGTCTGAACGTAAATTAAGGTTATGGGAAGAAGATAGAAATTGAAAACGTTCTTTTAGATAGAAAGGGGTGGCAGGATTGAACAAGATAGAGTAAAGAAGAGACAAAGTATGCGCATTTCGGCGGAGGCGAATAGGAAGCCACTTAAGTTTAGAACGATAAACAGACACGTCATCATACTTACGCAATCCAAAAACAAACCTTATGCATAAGTTTTGGAGACGCTCTAATTTATTTAGCTGTTCTTCCGTTAAATCAAGATAACAGGTATCAGCGTAATCCAAAATTGGAAGGAGTAGAGATTGAGCTTAAGCAGTTTTGGTAGCAGTAGGTAGAAAATTACGCAGTCTCCTGAGGGAGCCCGCTGACGCGAACATCCTTCGGCTTACCGATTCTAATTGGGGTACCCAAGATAAATTGCAATCGATCATAATGCCTAAGTTCCTTACCACGGGGCTAAAAGGGATTGATTTTCCGTCAAATAACACAGGTGGCAGTGATTTGTAATCAATCCTAGAAATCATTCGAGAACTACCGACTATTATTATTTGTGATTTATTTGGATTGACTGCTAGCTCATATGCCTCACTCCATCGTGAAATGCGCCAGATCACCATTAATCAGGCCAATGGACATATTCATTTGATCAAGATTTTCTCAGTTTGATCTAGGTACGACACTTTTTATGTATTAATTATTTTGAAAATTACAATAATTCGGTATGCAAAGTTTTTTTTTTGGTATTTATTAAATATTTTTATTCGATAGTAAACACGAAAATAAAAGACTACTTTGAATATTTTTCAATTAAAATGAGTAGTAGTAAAGTTATGATTTTTTAAAGATTGTGCGAATGTTTTATAAAAATGTTGCTGATTGCAAAACATATCACGAATCTGTGATGTCAAATGAAATTATTACGATATTATACTTAACAAACCTATGATTTTCGATTATACCTATTATTTTATTAATAAACTGTAAAACCGTTTTTGTAATCAGCATCACTTTAGTAAAACTTTGCATACCGAATTCAGATAAGCATTCCATAGGCAAAGTTGTTTAGTTTGATGGTGGTTTGATGTCTTTTATCGATTAAAAATATAAAAAGGGTATGTTTTGAAAACGAGGTCGAGGCCAATTGTTTATACGTACACATACATACATACATATACTCACGGCTATAAATCCCTAGAAGGGGTAGCCAAAGTTAAGGAATTTGAAATTCCCCAGCTACTTTTGGAAGTCGAGTGGGAAAATGATGGTAAAATAAAGGTTGTTGGTGATGGGTCTCCAACCACATCGTCCTATAATCCATTAAAAAAATACAGTACCCTTAGTCACCCTTTACAAACACCCTCTGGAAGAAATGGGTAATACTAAGACACTACACAGCAAATTTATATATTTTTAAACTTGTACGTACTTAAATGAGTACAAATATAAAACTAGCTGACCCGACAGACTTCGTACTGTAAAATTGGCTTATGACAAAGATTTAAGCGTTTTTTCCCATACTCTTAGCTCAATCAGGCGTGAATATTATATCAGTCAATTTTTTCCGGGATAAAAAGTATCCTATTTGATAATTTGGATCATTATCTAGCTTTCTGATAAATTTCATTCATATACATTGTGCACTTGAGGAGTCTTCTCGCCTCAAACACACAAACATCTGAACTTTCACATTTATAATATAGATAGGATACATATTAATTTACTGACAGATTCCCCTGCCTTGACGATGCGGGAAGCACTTGGTAGCTGCCTTGCAGTCGCTGGGTTCGTTTGGCGTGTGCTCGTCGTCCTCCGTGACGTTATCTTTTTATACTTTTACTTAAATGAGTACAAATATAAAATTAAAATACATGTTAAATTACCGACGGATTCCCCCACCTTGACGATAGTGTTCCCGCACTTGGTGGCCGCCTTGCAGTCATTGGGCTCTGTCAGGTGGTCATCGTCCACCGTAACGCTATATTTTTACACTCGTTCTTAAATGAGTACAAATATAAAATACATATCAAATTACCGACAGATTCCCCCGCCTTGATAATGGTGTTCCCGCACTTGGTAGCGGCCTTGCAGTCGCCGGGCTCGGCCGCCGGGTGGTCGTCGTCCTCCGTGATCCGCGGGCACCACCAGATCTCCGTGCGCGTCATGCGGCGCCGGATGTTGATGCCGATCGACCAGAAGTTTTGGGAACACTGGTGACAAATAAAAAAATCTGAAAAGCACGCTTTTGAAGCAAATTTAACTAAAAAGTGAAAAATAATTCCCAATATAAGTAAATAAATAAATATAAGCTCGATAGACAAAAAATATTGCCCAGAGAGCCTCATGCTTTTTCATGATTTTCAGCTTATATTGGGAATAACATAATACATACTAAACGGCCATATACCCCAAAAGAGGGTAGTCAGTTCTTTAGAGTTGAAAACTCCTCAGCAACATTTGGAAGTTGATAGGGGACAAGAAGTCCCATCGCCAAACCAAGTCGCCTCGTCGACACCCGTAGGTAGAAAGGAATAATTACATACTAAGCCGGCACTATACGGCCAGTTATCTAAATCTGCTGTATTTTTCAACTTAATCATGATTAAAAAAGAAAACATACAAACATAACACTCACGGATATGAATTTATATTTATACGAATATGAATCCCTATAAGCTCAGCATAAATAACAAGAACCCAACGCGCACATGACCGTGTCCGTAAAGCTATAAATCTTCCCTCGTTATTCCCAGGAATAAATGTCTGGTGAGGATTTTTCTTCTCACGTTATGTGATCGGTTTTTTTGATGGACAATTTAGTTTAATTATGTCAAACTAGCGTTTGGTTTTGTCGCATAGAAAATCTTTTATAAAGTAAAAATATGACCCAAAATTGTACAAACCATATTTTGAAAAAAATAAAAAATGTGAATGTAAAGAGTTTCTTTGTTGCTTTTTCTCTTTACGAACACCTTCCGAAGCAACGGACTAATGATAAATTTAAAAAATTAGACGTTCAAAACATGTTAGTTGTTAACTTAATTTTGAAAAATAAACTTTTTGTCTTTTGACTTTGACTTTTATAGGACTCCTTCACTTCCGATAGTCATATTGGGAAAAGATTATAAAAAGCCCCATTACCCTAAGTCGCCTCTTTCGAACACTCGGAAATAGTGCCATTCTAAGCCGACACTACCCAGCTATACAATAAAAGTATAGCATACCCTTGTGTACCACCAAAACCCGCACCACCGGTTGTTGTAGTGGTACGATGTGAACTCCCACCGATGCAGCAGCAGGAACTGCTCGCACGCATACACGCAGAGGCAGTTCGACGACTGAGACAGAACATGGTACGTCATGCTTCCTGGAATAAAAAATGCATAAAATTCAATCGTACATACATTAATATACACATAAACACACATAAACGTTCACGCCAATACGTACCTATACTTCTGAACTCACATGGCAGCGCCATCTAGTGTCCAGAGAAGGTACCCACGTTTTGCTTGGACAGTGTACTCACGTGATAGAGGGCAGGCCTATGGCCGTTTTGTACGAATACATGGTCACATGACTAAGTACAATTCAGCCATGTGGGTTTCCTCACGATGTTTTCCCTCACCGTTAAGAACAATGATAAATTAACCACACATATGACTTTAGAAAAGACAAATTGGTGTAGGCCCGACCCAGGATTGGAACTCACGCCCTTCTGTTTTCGGGCGGGTGTTCTACCCACTGGACTATCATGATATTAACATACTCACGCCGTTAGTTCCACACACTTAGTTCGATCCAGGAAAACCTCTCTCGCTTCGCTCACGTCCATCAATCTTCTGCTACATGCTCTTTTATTCATCCCGACTCCCTAAGAGGGGTAGTAAGAGGCTTAAGATAAGAAATTCCTGAGCTACTTGTGGAAGTTAAATGGGGGAAAAATGTAAACTAAAGGTTGTCGGTGATGGGTCTCCAACGACGGTAAATTTTCTAAGTCTGCAGTTTTGGCTCCCCGTTTTTGGGATAAGTCCTATCATCAGAAATGCAACAGCATAGATGGTGACCATGATGAGTCAAAATTAGGAATATGGACCGGGCTAAATCCCCGTGACCCGACTTTTGACACGTGTTGGTTTATAATAATTTGACTTTGTTGTGCATGAAACCTCTTGTGGGGATTATTTTACATACATACATACATATACTCACGGCTATATTTCCCTAGAAGGGGTAGCCAGAGCTAAGCTAATTATAAATTCCTCAGCCACTTTTGGAAGTTGAGTGGGGAAAAAATCGTAAAAATAAAGGTTTTTGGTGATGGGTCTCCAACCGCATCGCCCAAAAATCCAATAAAAAACCCCAATACCCTTAGTCGCCTCTTACGACACCCGTGGGTAGAAAGGGGTAGCGACATTCTAAGCCGGCACTACACGGCACTTTACTAATCAATCAAGGAAAGAAAAAATTGACACCAGTAGGACTTGAACCGCGACATACCGGTCTACGCCCCAGTCGCTCTGCCAACTGAGCTATAGTGGCAAGTAACCACTGTTGCAAAATTTGTCTTTCCCTGCTTCTTACGACTTTGCAGGTGTCAGCGTCCTCTACCTCCAAGTTTTTACCTAACGTTGGTTTTTTACCTGCTGTATCGGGAACTTGTGTTGCCAACGAATTTAATTCGTTATGGTGTAAGTATCTGTAGGTGTAAGCTACAAGGGTAAATTGTTGTTAATTGTTAAAAGAGAATGTGCTCAAAAAGGCAGGCATCTGAAGTGTGAAAAATCTAAGAGCATATATGAAATATTTATGGATGTAAACGAAGCTAGAGAGGGTTACCAGTCTCTGTCTATCCCAATGGGAAATAACAACAACCTTTATTTCACCATCTTTTTCTCACGCAACTTCCTAAAGTGGCTGAGGAATTTCTAATTCCCTAGCTCTGGCTAACCCTGTAAGGGATTTTTAGCCGTGAGTATATGTATGTATGTAATTTTAAAACAATATAAGATGTTACTTACTAAAAGGCAACTCAAGTTTTCCGAAAAAATACCATGTTCCGTTTTGAACCTTCCATATTCCCTTTTCTCTGAAATTAAAGAAATGAATGAAAATCATTGTCCAACTCCTCCAATCAGTACTGGCGACGAAGAAGACTGTATGGTTATCTACTTTATTCAATGGTATCACGTCGCTTTACAATATGCATACATACATATACTCACGGCTATAAATCCCTTAACGGGGTAGCCAGAGATTTGGAATGAAAATTTCCTCAGCCACTTTTGGAAGTTGATAGGGAAGAAAATGGTAATAAGAAATGTTTTTGGTGACGGGTCTCCAACCACATCGCCCAAAACTCACTTAAAAAGCCCCTATACCCTTAGTTGCCTCTTACGATCACCCACGAGTAGAAATGGGGTAGTGTTATTCTAAGCCGACACTACACGGCAAACATAATATGCAAATATGCATTATAACACTGGTAATTATAGTAATTATACTCTGATCAGAATAGCATAGCACAACCCCATTTCTTCCGGTAGGTGTACGTAAGAGGCGACTAATGGTATTGAGGCGTTTAAGAGATTTTTGGGCGATGCGATTGGAGACCCATCACCAACGATACTTTATTTCTACCATCTTGTTCCCTATCAATTTCCAAATGTGGCCGAGGAGTTTCTAGCTCTGAAGCTCTGGCTACCTCTTTCTGAGATTTATGGCCGTGAGCATATCACAGCCATAATTTATTTACATCCATCTTTTCTATGTTTCCAAACCATCTTAATATTCTATTTTTTATATTTTTTTCGGTATAAATTTTCACTCCGCAATATTCACGAATCACACATGTCTCTTTCGATCACATAACCTAAAATTATATATTTCTTCTGAGCGACCTCATCTCTACTGCATTTACTCTGCTCTCATGCTTTTCCCACTATACCCAACATTCACTGTCATACATGTAAGCGTAGAAACTAGACGACGTGATAGTTCAGTGGGTAAAACACCGCATATCGTGCAGACGACTAGTGTTCAAATCCCGGGTCGGGCCTAAACCAATTTGTTTTTTCTAAAGACATATGTGTGGTTCATTTATCTTAATTGTTAACGGTGAGGGAAAACATCGCAAGGAAACTCACATGGTTGAGTTGTACTTAGTCATGTGACAGTGTATTCGTACAAAACGGCGATAGGCCTGCCCCCTATCACATGAGTACACTGTCCATGCAAAACGTGGATACTCTGAACACCAGGCGACAATGTCATGTGATGTTTAGAAGTATTAGTACCTCTGCCAACCCCTTCGGGAATATTCGGCGTAAACGTTTGAGTTGGGTTGAACTAGAAGTGCATCATGCACAGCCATTCGGGCCCTTTTTCCACTCGTTTAATGTGTAACGTTCATCATAATTTCCATCTATAGGAGCTACTAATAAATAAATGCTATTATAGTCTAAGTGAATATCTCAATGATAAATTATAATTACTTCGTCCTCTCCTCTAATTGCTGTGCCCAACAGGGTCCACAATGCTGGAACATAATTACATACTTACTATCTAAGAAAACCATTGTGGAACGCAATAAATCTATTGAGTATTGAGTATCTCTAGTAAACAAACTTTTCACGTATACAAACAATTTAACTTCCTTACCATCAATTCCAATCACGCATTCTGTCAAATTTTCCTTTTACTCAAAAAAACCACGGTTCTGGTTGTAGCTTATTTTTCTCATGCTGAGAAGTAATTGAGACGTACTTGACTTTCCACTCAGCGTGTGACGTGTTGTAAATTCTGGTAACCTTCTCGAAGAAGTACTGATTCTTGTACGGAGACTTGGTGACGTTGATGTAAACGCATTTGCCAGAGTAAGAGTTGGTCTGCATGCGAGCTGTCCTGATGCCAACTATCTGAAACAATTTATTAATACAATTAGTATCAGTTTTGCCGTGTAGTGTCGGCTTAGAATAACACTACCCCATTTCTACCCGTGGTAGATCGTAAGAGGCGACTAAGGGTATAGGGGCTTCTTCAGTGATTTTTGGGCGATGTGGATGGAGACCCGTCACCAAAAACATTTATTTATTATTACCATCTTCTCCCCAATCAACTTCCAAAAGTGGCTGAGGAATTTCTTATTCCAAAGCTCTGGCTACTCCGTTAAGGTATTTATAGCCGTGAGTATATGTATGTATGTAGGTAGTATCAGTTATAAAAATGATGGAAATACAAAGGACATTAATTATTTGATTTTTTTTCGAAAGGATTGGTCGCTGCTGGCCCTGTGGCCTGTGCGGCTTGACCATGATATTTACACAGGCACCTGAGAGCCACCCTGGCGGGGGGCAAAGGAGTGTACCAACGCTAAATCGGAAAGAGGGAATTATTACTTGCTTCTCGCTTTTTTAACTGTTACGATGGGCGACGCGGTTAATTGCGAACTGTTGAGTGTATTGCGGTTATTTTTCACGCGCCTTACCTAATGGATATCCAATTTCATTTTATTTTATTTTGTTCGGAGAATAAAAGCAAAACATATATTATAAACTACTATATAAATATTCGTTTACCGAGTTAGTTCGTTTATTCGAGTACTACAATACATTTATAGTGCACTAGCTTTTTGCCCGCGACTACGTCCACGTGGACTACAATTTTTGCATCCGGTTTACATCCAAAATACCAAAACACTATCTTAACTTCTGTTTTTTTTATATTTATATTCCCGTAGGCGTTGTAATATATATAAAGAACATTGAGACTTTATAAGTGATTATTGGGCGATGCAGTTGGAGACCCATTTCACTACCTTTTCCCCATTCAACTTCCAAAAGTGGATAAAGAATTACTATTGCTGAAGCTGTGGCTACCCTTCTTTGGGATTTGTAGCCGTTAGTATATACTCATGATTGATGGATGAATTTCATATATTCCTTTTTGTAGTGGTTATAGAGGTCAATCGTATCAAGTTTCAAATTTCTAGATCCAGTATATTTCTAGATCAAAAATCTGTATACTATACTTGAATCCCTTAGGGGGTGAGTTCCAAAAAAACCTTTCTAATTGTTCATAAGAACCATTTTGTACCAAGTGTCTATGTTAAAAAATGAGAATATCTTTAGTAAGTATGGATAGCAGTTTTGCGACCCGGTGCCACTGACTGTTGGTGATGTGTGAGAGATTGCAGCCAATCAGTCATCGGTCAATAGATGTCGGTACTAAATTAAAATTGAGAAATGTGCTATTATTTTCTAACTTTGCATTCTGACGCTTAAACAGAATATTATTTTTGCGTAATATATCTATGAGAATATTAATTTAAAAATAGTTAATAAAAAAGTTATAAACATATTCTCAAACCTACCAAATGAATACGCATTTATACAATATACTTTCAATTATCTTTGTTCGTACATATTCGCATAGTTGAATGTGAAAGAAAAGGAATAGTGCTTCCTTTTATTCTAAGCTAACACAAAAGCAAAAAATTAATCGCAAAAAGATTGCGATGCCCGAGATTCGACCCTGGTTTTTCCGTTCGAATAGTATTAACCGAACGGTATACCGCTACGCCACGAAGACGTTAGTCAACACTTCCAAGTTTTGATAAGCTATATATCTAGTAGTCATACTATTGACAAACAATTAAATGGACATTTCTTCTGATGAAAATGGATGAAACCCTTATTTTCCCAAGAAGACTATTAATGAATAGTCTGATAAAGTCGTACGATGAAAAAATGAATCGTGTAAATATGGGGAGCCATATAAAAGTTATGTTTTTTTATGTTCCTGTAGGAATCCTTGCGAAATCCGGGATAAATGATATATCTTATATGTTGGCCAGGTGTATAAGCTACATTCATACCAAATTTGCTCAAGATCCGTCTGGTAGAATTAACGTAATGACCGGACATACAGACAGACAGACATTTTTTTCAAAAAGCGCAAATTTGGCTTCAGTATCGAAAATTAAACATATTCCACCGGTTTTTAATTTTTTTTATTTAATGTACAGTTTTGACCTCGTTACAGTCTTATTATAGTATAAATTAAGAGAACGATATCAATTAGCGTGTCTATTCACCCCCTCTCGCTAAAAAATAGCACTACTCCATTTCTTCCCATGGATGTTCTTAAGAGGTGGCTAAGGGTATATCGTTTTTTAAGTGATTTCTGGGCAATGCGGTTGGAGAACCGTCTCTAAAAACATTTACTGTATCTTTTCCCTACTCAGCATCCAAAAATGGCTGAGTAATTCCTTATCCCAAAGTTCTGGCTAACCCTTCCAGGGATTTATAGCCGTGGGTATTAACGACCGTTACGATTTAAATCGAATGAGTTGAGCTCCGCGTAATTAAATCATTATTTTGTTTAAAACAGTTTTTAAGTGCATAATTCTTTTATAACATTAGTTTACATTTATCGTGTGTACTCTGTAAATGAAGATAATGCGAAATAATAGTGTTTGTTTGTGAAAACGGAAAAAACGTTAGACATGAAGTGCGTTGTTTGCAAAAGGGCGGTTGAAGATTTTGAATTGGTGCAATGTAATTCGTGTAAAGGAGGTTACCACTACTGCTGCCTAAACAAAAGTCAGCCCAGTTCCGGGAACATGAGGCAAAATAAGAAGGTATCGTTGTCGGGACTGTACCAATGTGACCCGAAGGATTGTAGTGACGGATGACACTCCGGTGAGGGGAGCTAGGCCTGCCAGGATGGAGGACAACTTTGTTAATTTGGATATGACTATAAACACCACCAACATGTCATGTGAGGATGTATTAACTACATCTCCGAATCAACAGGTGTCCAAGAGTGACAATCATATTAACGCCGAATCGAGTGAGGTGAGCAAAGCACTTATTAACATCACTGAAGTTTTAAACCACACAATAACTACAAAAATGAATTCACTTAAGGAGAGGTTCACTAAGATTATTAACGAGAAACTGGAGACATTATTGGAAAACACTTGTCTTCGTACGGAGTTAGAAAGTACTAAAAATGAGTGTCGCAGGCTGCAATCTGAGGTTCAAAACTGAAAACTGAAATGTCAATGCATAGGGCTGGCTCGAGTTATGACAATGTTGTCGTATCTAACATCGAACGAACGCCAGTAAACCAACAATCGACATAGCCGCCAAGCGAGAGAATTGATGTGGCACTGAAGGCGCACGCGCAATCGCAGCCAGTGACCGCGCAAGTATCGGTTAAAAAGGGACAGAAAGATAATGCTAGTGCTATCATAAGCTATGCAGCTGTGGCCACGAAAACTAAGAATGGAGCGGGCAAGATGATTTCTAATAAACCAATCCCACCAAAAACATTCTGTAAAAAACTAGCCAAGTCTCAATAGATCTGCTTGTTTATCCCTAAAAAGTAATGAAATCTCTAAAATAAGTGGAGCCAAGTCTAAGGTTCCTTACTGCGATTTATTTATTATTATAGTTAATTTTACGTGACTTGGCCGTTCACCATTCTTTACACGTTTAGTATGTACAAGTTTATTTACTAAGTTATTTGCAGATTTATTTAAATCTTCTAAAGTTCTTATGCCGATTATGTAGAGAGTCCACTTAACATTTTTTTGTGATCCTAATCTATCTTTAATTTTAGTTGTAAGAACTCTGGTGATTGTTTCATGTTTCCCTAAAACTTTAATAATAATCTACTTATTACAAGTCAACGGCCAAGTCACGTAAAAATAACTATTATAATAAATAAATCGCAGTAAGGAACCTTAGACTTGGCTCCACTTATTTTAGAGATTTCATTACTTTTTAGGGATAAACAAGCAGATCTATTGAGACTTGGCTAGTTTTTTACAGAATGTTTTTGGTGGGATTTCACTTCTTTTTGACAGGACGTAGACTGATCGAATGGTTACATTTCCTTATTAGGCAGTTTATTTATTACTAGTGGATCGTGCCAGCTTCGCACGGGTAGCGTTGTATTTTAAATATCTGAGGTTTCTTTCTTCAGTCACTGCTCAAGCATTGTGAAATTCAGCGCAATGTTTTCAATTTATTAAATTTATAGCACTCCCTAAACAGTGTAGTTTGGTGATTTTTAATGCGCTTTAATGAACGGTTCAGTATTCCCGTTTAATAGCAAATTTTGGAATAAAACGCTATGAAGTATTTATAACAATCTAAAAAACAAATCATTACGTGTTGTAGGATGTAACTACTGGCGCCATCTAGTATGTTATATGTAAATTAGTAACGATTCAGTTTTGGTCACGGGCGCGATGGCTTATTTTATGTATAATTTCGGTGTTTCTCTACCGATTTCTATGATTCTTTTTTTATTGAATAGGTAATAATATTACCATTTTTTAATTAGGGATGAGTGAGAGGTTTACAAACGTAAGAGTAAACAAATATAATCAGAATGTTCCGAACTGCTAAGCTATCAGGAATTACACGTGTTATTGTGAGTCAACCGTAAAAGATAGACATAAACTGTTGAGGATTTATTTTTAGATAATTTTATGAAGACTTTTTCCGTCATACATGATTTCTATGTAAGTTTAACCATTAAGGCTGCACACGCGACGGAAGCTTAAAAAATGTAGTAACTTCTCCCGTTTTCCTAAAATTTCCCAAAATTCCCCTTTACTACTATGCTGGAAAGTATACAAAAACCTGCCCAGGAGTATGGAGAATAATTGTACCAAGTTTCGTCAAAATCCGTCGAGTAGTTTTTGTTTCCATAAGGAACATACAAACCGACAGACAGACAGACAGACAGACAAAAAATTTACTGATTGCATTTTTGGCATCAGTATCGATCCCTAATCACCCCCTGATAGTTATTTTTGTAAATATATTTCATGTACAGAATTGACCTCTCTACAGATTTATTATAAGTATAGATTAGTTTTTTTATTATAAGTTTCTTGTACAGTAGCAACAGTTTTTCGTTTTGCCCATTCTCGTTGATTATTTATTCTTCTAGATGGATTGGACGGTTTAATTTCTGAAAAACTAGAGCAGTATTTACGCCTAAGCCGGTTGTATTCGGTAATCGCTAACACTTGAGCCTTTATACTATTGAAGGAAATATTTATAAGGTGCACCCCATGAAGATTGGTTACTATTGAAAGCGCCACGTAGGTTTGGCCACAAGAGAATATAGAGGTTCCAATATCCATGAGGGCACTTTCTAGGCTTAGACCTTGGCTCTTGTAAATTGTTAGAGCATACGCCACGCAGATTGGGAATTGCTCTCTGTAAACGTATGCTCGAGGTATAATCTCAAATTTTGACTTAATAGGCAATAATTTATGAATCAAATTATTGCCAAATTTTATTATTAATTTTGGCTTTGTTTGGTCTTCCGGGTCCCATTTCACTTTTTGTATAACGCCTATCGACCCATTCACTAAACCTAAACTAACATCAATGTTTCTCCGAAGCATTACTTTAGCTCCCTCTTTAATGATTATAGTCTAATCTAGCAGTCATCGACGCATCATCTTCGTATTTATTTAAACACGCCCAGGCTTTCTTTATCAAACTTTTTGAACAATCCAAGGAATCTTTAGCTATCAATTTTATCTCGGGGTGCGGAATCGCTTTTAACTTGAATGGGAGAGACATGATCCGTCTTTGGGCATACCAACTACACGGTAGCCATAAAATTCATCGTCGCCTTTGAATATTGTGGACATTTTTAATGATATTACCTTGTGAACTCAAATAAAAACAAATTCCACGACTTCTCAATAATACACTCTTTAAAATGGGTATGACACGTTTTACCGAATGTCGCGAGGTGATTTTTCAATAAGCGTAATTATTTTACTGAGGGTGGATGCAAATAACATCAATAACTAAAAAATCAAAGTACCTTCAAAGAAAATATGTGTAATATTTCGCGGATCTTTGTTCCCCTCATGAGCCACTTTGTTCTATCTTTAGCGGATAGATGGTGTAAATTAAATGCCCAGATACTTTACAAATTCATATATTTTAAAAAGGATGTTAATTGTACAATGGTCGTAGGTCAAGTGACATGAGTAGACTAGAGAGATTTGTATTAAGTATCTTTAAGCGCCTGAATGTGTTTGCCGTGTAGTGTCGGCTTAGAATAACACTACCCCATTTCTACCCGTGGGTGATCGTAAGAGGCGACTAAGGGTATAGGGGCATTTTTAAGTGATTTTTGGGCGATGTGGTTGGAGACCCGTCACCAATAACATTTATTATTACCATCTTTTTCCCAATCAACTTCCGAAAGTGGCTGAGGAATTTCTCATTTCCAAGCTTTGGCTACCCCGTTAAGGGATTTATAGCCGTGAGTATATGTATGTATGTTAAGCGCCTGACGTACCGGTGACGGCAATTGTTCTCGCGATGGTATTTTTGCGTAATATTTGTTCAGGCGTTAAGTCTGAAAAAGTACTCTTATATTTTCTTTCAGATCTTCCATAAACCTTGTTCTGATAGTTTTTTCTCTATGTGGGCGTTAAAATCTACCTCGGTACCAAATTTCAGCTCTGTAGGTCTATGGGAAGTACTAGTTCTATTTTGATGATCAGTGAGTCAGTCAGTGTCGAAAATGCGAAACTTTGGATTAACTTAACTTGGGAATTAATTAATCTACCGACTTGAAATTTTGGATTTCAAGTGTGTGATTACGACTTTCTAGGTGACGAAAATTTCAGCGATTTAATCCTATCCAGAGGTTCTCGAATGGGGGCCTGAAAATGCGGCGAAAGGGTTCCAGTAAAGGATGGTACGGCAGTGTTTGCTTTTTGCTTCGCGCTCGACTTGGCGGGGGCACTGCCGTGCCCCCAGATTAACGAAGGTTGGGTTGAAGTGGGAAAAAAACAGAGAAGAGTTCATAATAGAACGAATATAATAAAAGGCGGATGTTCTTCTATAGCTGGAATTGAGGGCATTGAACAGAAAAAGTATCTGCATGTGTGGGGTTTAAAAAAGACTACAACGGATGAAAATATAAGAAATCATATTGAAAATATCATTGGTAAAGAAAAGGAGTTTAAAGTGGAAAAAATAAAGTTAAAAACTGAAAGAGATTATGTTTCTTATATAATTGGGATCCCTGAATCCAAATACGATGAGGTATGCAATCAAGAAAAATGGCTAGTAGATGCTAGGCTTGCCGAATGGATTTGGTTTCGAAACCAACGTGCAAAAGACTAAAACAATAAAAAAAAATCTTTTGTTTTACCAAAACGTGAGAGGACTTAGAACTAAGTTGGAAGAGTTTAAAAATAATATTTTAACATCGTCTGCAGTATTATTCGCTATCACCGAAACGAGTTGTACTGAATCCATTTATGACGCCGAATTGGTTCCCACTGGATACAAAATTCTTCGGTGTGATCGTAACGACGGCAGAAAATTGGGCGGCGCGATGTTAGTGGCCACGCCCGATTACGAAATCCGCCGAGTGTAGGTGCCGGGAGACACGAGCGTCGACGATTACTCGTTTGAAATAATTACAGCGAGGGTACTTCGAAAAAGTCGGTTTTTGTTCGTAATATGTGTTGTTTATATCCCACCTAAAAGCACTAATTACAATTATTTCAAATTGTTTGAAATTATTGAGCAGTTATCTTTTAAATACAAAAATAAATTGTTAGTTGTAGGGGATTTTAATATGTATTCGTGTTCAATAGATATAATTAATTATTATGAATATTTTAAAGCTTATTGTGGAGTCAGCCAGATGAATACCATCTTAAATAAAAACGACCGCTGCCTAGACCTAGTCCTCGGTGCGTTGGAAGGCATATGTGAGAGCGTAACGCTGTCTAGTGAGCCTCTTGTGAGTGTAGATGCGCACCACCCGCCTTTGGAAGTGACACTGTGTTGCATCCGTGGTAGCGATGACGAGGGCGCGGGGTCGTCGTCCGCGCCGACGGGATTCCCGTCGAGGCCCTAGTACAGCTCCCCCGTAGAGCCCTCGTCGCCATGACGAGGCTCTTTAACGGGATATTTCGCACGCACGGGCCGATTCCCACCCTCCTGGAAGACCGGTAAGATTATTGTCTTACCGAAGGAGGGTAAGGACCGGCGGCAGCCGAGCGGGTATCGACCCATCACTCTGCTGCCGCACATCGCGAAGCTGTTTGAGCGTCTGCTGTTGCGACGCCTTCGTCCCCACATTCAGCTGCGGGACGAACAACACGGCTTTCGCGACCGCCATAGTACGACGCTCCAGCTCGTGAGGGTAGTCGAACACCTCTCCTCCGAGATGAACAGGGGACGCTACACGGTCGCCGTCTTTCTAGACATAGAAAGAGCGTTCGACCGTGTGTGGCATAGCGGGGCCCTGTTCAAACTCTTGGAGGTGGGGGTGCCGCCGGCATATGTGAGGATCATCGCCTCCTTTTTGGAGGGGAGGTCCTTCTATGTGTCGGTGGAGGACGCCCGGTCCGAGGTGAAGCCGATCCGTGCGGGAACTCCCCAGGGGAGTTGTGTCTCTCCACTGCTGTACGCGCTGTACACCAACGACATCCCCACCCTCGAGGGTAACACCCTATACGAGGGTGAGGAGGATGTTACGCTGGCGCTCTACGCCGACGACAGCGCCTTCTTCGCCTCCTCACGTCGGCCCCGGGTAGCGGTTGCCAAGTTGTAGCGGGCCCGGTCGGTCTTGCGGCCGGTGCTCGACTCGGGCCTGCCACTGCGAGCCAAACTGCGTATATACAAAATGTATATACGCTCCCACCTGACGTACGCGGCGCCGGCCTGGTATGGCCTTCTCTCCACCCAAAACAAGCTACGCTTGCAGAGGGTCCAGAACACGGTGCTCCGCCAATTGGTGAAAGCCGGGCGGTACGTGCGTAATAGCACAATTCACCGTGATCTCCGGGTCGAGACCGTGGAGGAGTTCGTGGTGGGGTTGACCCGTCGTCTGTTCGACCGGGCGGACAACTGCCGCCACGAGCACCTCCGCGGAATCGCCCCGCTACACGCACGACCGCCCGACGGGCGACCGCTGCCTCGGGAACTCGCGCGCTCCCCGGAGTCGCAAGACACGCGACCCCGGGGACCGCCCCTTCCACCTCAAACTACCCCGACATCGCACAGTGGTACCGCCATAGGCCATTAATCGGTAAAGTCGACTATCAAATACTTTTCATTTTATTGTTTCTACCGATAAACCGATAAACAAGCTATCCAAAAAGTATAAATATGTCACCCTTTTCATTTGAGAACAATTTGCTTTTGACCCTCAAAGTGAAAGCATCATACCCTTATGCTCGCCGTTATCAGTGACTCATTAGAACATTGTTTATGCGGTAGTGAATTCTCAGAATTGCATTGTTTGTGAGTGACTTCCGGGATATGGATTTCTAAGAACAAGGTATGTATTACAATTCAGGTACATTTTAAACCGTTATCTGTCATATTAGAACATGTTTGTCCCTTCTAATGTACAACAATATTTTGTTTAAAAATAAACATTATTTTGGCTTTTTCTAAAGTTTTAAGAGTATGTCAGATATCGTCAATGGTTCTCACATAGTACAATTTTAAGATTAAAGTGTCTTCTTTCGAATACAAAAACATTCAGCCGCCAAGAGCTGCCTATGTAGCTTCTACGAGTTCTTAAAGACTACTGCGTAGACTCAAAATTAGCAAATTCTGAAAACCCGATACAACAGTTTTAACTTTTCTTTCCAGGTTATACGATTAAATGTACCTTTACAAGGATGCATTCATTTTAGGTTTGGCTATTGGAACATGGCGGAACAGTTGCACAGAAACATAAACATATTTTAAGTAATTTTCGAGAAATATGAATTAGAAACCGCGCGTCTTTTGATTCAAGAATATCCGTGGTTGAACCTTCCAGCTTCCGTCCACAAAGTGCTCATTCACGGGGCTCAGGTAGCGCAACACGTTTTAGTATCGTTCGGGGAGTTGTCTGAAGAGGCAGCTGAATCAAACAATAAATTCTATAAGTCCTTCAGACGAGATCACACGCGCAAGATGTCAAGAGAAGTTAGTAATTCGGATTTGCTAAATAGACTTTTACTCAGTTTGGATCCATTTATTACTGGCCTTCGAAAACTCCCCCGTCAGAAGAAAAGTGTTATGTCTAAAGAAGTGTTACATCTATGAAAAGTTTGATTTATATTCCAATTTATTTGTAGTACTTTTTTTCAGTTTAGTAAGAGATGCATGTATACTTAGCTGTAAGTTTAAAATAGAAATAGTTATAATGTATTTTTTATGGTAAAAATAGTAAATTGACAATTTTATTAATACCAAAAAGTAGATATTTCGTAGTTATCATTAGAAATAAATTAATATATTTATACCTATTTATTTTATTTCATTGAATTGTATAAAAATCATGGTG
This sequence comes from Bedellia somnulentella, assembly GCA_963576735.1. Classification (NCBI taxonomy): domain Eukaryota; kingdom Metazoa; phylum Arthropoda; class Insecta; order Lepidoptera; family Bedelliidae; genus Bedellia; species Bedellia somnulentella. Next base: position 10,663,596 of record OY755195.1, read on the forward strand.
GTGGTATACTTTTACTTCTTTATTTACTTCTAACAATTAAATACATCATTAGTATACAATCTTAAACGTTATTTTATTGATTTACCCAAAAAAAAATGCAAATTAAGAGAGTAAGGTATTTATGACCGCCCTTGTATGGCGGCGGTACCACTGTGCATCGGTTCCGAGGGTGAGGTGCGTGACACGCATCCTCACCCTCCCTCACCCTCCTTAGTGGCTCATCCCCAGAAATGGGGATAGCCACCCCTCCCCTTATCGCCTGGGGAGGTGCCCAATGACCGGGGGGACGTTCCCCCCTGAGACGAAGCTGGGCCATGGGGGCAACCCCGACGCCCATCCCGCGCGTGCCGAGCCTGTTCCTCTGAGCCGCGTGGATGATCTTACTCGCCGCCGTCGCAGCGTAACTCAATTACATACACGACGTTTATACGTGAATGGAATTTTCGCGGAGCAGATTTTTCATCCCTATATTCGAAGTTATTACTGACTGACTGGACCGACCTCTATTGTATTAAAGATTCAAATGAAGCTCTCAATTATTTTTACACTATCATAAATAGAATAGTAGATGACTGCGTTCCTCAGAAAAAGCGTTATTCAGGCTGCCCTAGGTATTCATATCCCGAGTGGTATACACCTGAAATAAAACGCGACATTGCTCTAAAAGCTAAACTACATAGGTTGTTCAAAAGGACAGGTTCACAATGTGATTACAATAAGTTCTCAATGGTTAGGGCTAAATTAAAGATAGATTTACGGGTTGCTAATCGAAATTACGAAAACCGCATTCAATATTTACTATCGAAGGAACCGAAATTATTTTGGAAATTTGTTAGTTCAAAAAGGGTTAATTTGAATAAATCTGTCATCAGTGAGAACGGATCGGTGCTATCGGAAAAGGAAAGCGCTCATGCGTTTTCAAAGTTTTTCAGTTCTGTGTATGCGGAGAGCCCGGCAAGCCTTAGTGTCCCGCACGCGATGGCGGCGGACGCGGCGGCGGCGTGCATCTCACCGCGCTCAGCCGCGACGACGTGCGCCGCGCGCTGGCTCGCCTGCCCGCCAACACGTCGGCGGGGCCGGACGGGATACCGGGGTTCGTTGTTAAGGACTGTCGTGCCGTTCTGGAAGATCCACTCTTGCATATATATAACCTTTGCCTATCGGAGGCGACGTTTCCGGACTTTTGGAAAGTTACACGAGTGGTTCCGGTCCCAAAAGGTAAAGTAAGTTCGAATGTCCAGGATTATCGCCCTGTAGCTGTGCTTACCGCATTCGCAAAAGTATTCGAATCCGCTTTACAACAACGAATATACGGGGAGATAGCTGGGCTATTAACAAATAGTCAGCATGGGTTTAGACCCTATCATAGTACCACCAGCAATCTTTTGAATTTTTTGAGTCACGTGGTTCCTCAGGTAGATTCTGGCAATAGTGTAGACGTATCGTACTTCAATTTTAAAAAGGCATTCGATACTGTAGATGGAGATGTAATTCTTGGAAAGCTAGCAAAAATGGGATTCACGCCACATTCCTTGAATTTTTTTGCTAAGTATTTAGGTAACCGCCGCCAATACGTGGACTATGCTGGATATACGTCTAGCGAATATCCTGCGTATTCTGGTATTAGTCAGGGAAGTAATTTGGGCCCCCTTGAGTTTATTATCATGGTGAATGACCTCCCGAAGGTAGTTAAGCACTCGATATGTCTTATGATTGCCGATGACTTGAAGTTGCTGCTTCCAATTGAAACTGCCGACGATTGTCATCGAATGCAGAATGATATTGAAGCAGTAGAGCGATGGTCTCGGGTAAATAAATTAAAGCTGAACCTAAGTAAATGTGTCACTATGACACTGACTAGGCAACACGCTCCATACCACCACCCGTATCACATTGGTGGAGTAGTGCTACCGCGGGTGCAGGAAGTGCGTGACCTCGGGGTCACTATTAGTGCGGACCTAACTTTTCGTAGTCACATTGTGAACATTTGTAAGAGCGCATTCAGGACACTTGGCTTCGTGCTGCGCACGGCTAAGGGTTTTACCAACATAGATGCTATAAAATCTCTTTATTATTCTCTAGTGAGAAGTAAGTTAGAATTTAATGCAGTCATCTGGGCTCCACATGAAACAAAATATTGTCTTATGGTGGAGAAAATTCAAAATAAATTTATAAGATTTTTGTATTTTAAATTGTATGGTGTTTATCCGTACTACCCGTTGATGTACCCTCTCATACAATCTGTTCATATTGGGTATGGTGGGGTATGTCAAATTGGAGGTCAGAAGAGATCTCACTCTAATGGTTTATCTATTTAAAATTCTAAGAGGAATTATTTTCAATCCCACTATACTTACTGTATTGAGCGTTGAGGTTCCAAATACTACGTTGCGACGACGACGGCGTGCTCGGCTTCTCGTAGTGCCGTCGTCTCGGACAAATCTTTTGCGAGAAAACTCATTAACGCGGGCTATAGCCGCATTGAACCAAGTCGATGAGGAGATCGATATTCTCCACTGTTAACTGACTGACTTCACAAAAACAGCACTACGCTATTTATGTTATGATGTTGATAGTTATACTTGTAGATAATAAGGAAAGTAGAAATTCAAAAAACTAGGAATGTATTATGTAATTAGGAAATAAAATATGTGAGAAATAATCGTATTAGGCCATGTATGTAAAGATTATTTTTATGTAAATAAATAAATTAATAAATATATATGTAACAATTACATACACCACGTTCTTTCCAATTCCATTCGGTTTCTGGTTGGCGACATTTTCCCGCCGCCCAGACGAAATCGTTTTGTACAAACTCAAAAACACTCATTTTCACTAAAACACACAATAACAGCGAAAAGAAATTCATTATTAGACATAAATTAACATTCTACTCGGCATTAGTTTGACTTTAGACTGACACGCTATCGTATCTACGCAGGTTTATATGCTACAGTTGTGATATCATTATTATATGAAAGCAAAACTATCCCGTCATATTAATTACAATATTAAATAAATAAACAGAAAGTGTTTGGTGTTTAGAGAAAGACTCAAAATATATGATGTCAAATTTAAACGATTGCTCAGATTCATTTATACATACATATACTCACGGCTGTAATTCCCTAGAAGGGGTAGCCAGAGCCAAGGAATTATAAATTCCTCAGCCACTTTTGGAAGTTGAGTGGGGAAAAGATAGTAAAATGAAGGTTGTTGGTGATGGGTCTCCAACCGCATCGCCCAAAAATCCAAATAAAGGCCACCCTTAGTCGCTTCTTACGACACCCGTGGGTAGGAAGGGGTAGCGACATTCTAAGCCGGCACTACACGGCAAATTTTCATATCAATTCATTTATGTTTCCATATATTTATTTTGACGACCTCCGTGGCCGAGTGGATAGGTGACTATCTTCTCTGTCCGGAGGTTGCGGGTTCGATCCCCGCTGAGAGCAACATTTATGTGATGAGCATAAATAATTGTTTGTTAGTCTTCAATGCTATTTATATGTGTATAATATCATATTAAATTTATCGTTAAATTAGTATCCCATAATACAAGTCTTACTTAGTTTGGGACTAACTTGATTTGTGTATAACGTGTTCGTATAAATTAATTTATAAGGAAAGCATAGTTCTAGTTAGTGTGGAGATATTTGGGGAAGCTGATGTTCAAGATAATAGGCTATTTGACTGTAATAAAAATATACATTTCTTTTATTTCATACATACATATACATATACTCACGCCGTTAATTCCCATTGGGGTAGGCAGAGACTATCGATCGCCACTTCGTACGATCCTGGCAAACCTCTCTTGCTTCGTCTACATTCATCAATCTTTTCATACATGCTCTTTTATTCTTCATACTGCGGACGCCTGCCTTTTTGAGCACACTTTCAATTTGGTCCAAGTGTGTCTTTCGTGGCCGTCCTCTACTAACATTACCTTCCACATTAGCTCTATAGATACCTTTTACCAATTTCCTATCATCCATCCTCTCGATGTGCCCAAACCATCTCAACATTCCTTTTTCTATCTTACTTACAATATCATCTTTTACACCACACCTTTCACGAATCACATCGTTCCTCACACGATCACATAACCTTACATTACAAACTTTTCTGAGGGACCTCATTTCTACTGCATTCACTCTGCTTTCATGCTTCTTCTGCCACACCCAACATTCACTGCCATACATAAGCGTAGGAACAAGAACGGCATCATGCACAGCCATTCGGGCCCTTTCGGACACCGATTGACTAGACATTAGACTCTCCAATGCTCCATTAATCGCATTACCCTTTTTCACTCTTCTCTCAATATCTTCATCACATTTTCCATCCCTTGTAAACAAACTTCCCAGATATACAAACTCCTTCACCTGTTCCACATCCTTACCATCAATCGCAATCACGCATTCTGTCATATCTTCCTGTCTCTCAAAAACCATCGTTTTGGTCTTATCCACATTCACCCTCATTCCCTTTCTTACAAAAGACTCACATGCAATATTCATCATCTCTTGCAACTCTTCTGCCGATGATGCAAGTAGCACTTGATCGTCAGCATACAAGAGGCATTTAATGAAGAATCCACCCATTCTTAGTCCATAATCACTTTCACGCAACTCTGTCAAACAGTCATCCATGAACAAATTGAAGAGCCACGGAGAAGCTACACATCCCTGTCGGACACCCCTAGAGATTCCGAACCAGTCAGTGTTTTCCCCGTTTACTCTTACACATGCACTAGAATCCTCATAGAGTGATACCAATGCACGTATAAGTTGACTCCCCAAACCGAACTTGGATAACACCTCCCATAAACACTTTCTTACCACCCTATCATGCGCCTTCTCTAAATCAATGAAGGAGCAATACACCTTTTGGTTCTTAGCTAAGAACTTTTCGGTGATGCTCCTTAGAGAGAAGATTTGATCCATACATCCCATTCCTTTCCTAAATCCTGCTTGCACATCCCATATTTTCTCATCAGTTTCATTCATCACTCTTTCAATCAATACCTTTGCATACAATTTACCGACAATGCTGAGTAGGCTAATGCCGCGGTAGTTTTTATTTCACTAGTCTTAATATTTCTTTTTTGGAGCAATTTGTAACAATGCGAGATAAAAATATTGCATTATTGCACTAAAATCCGACTTATAAAATAAGTATTTTCGATGCAACTGTCACGTGACTAAAAACGACCGTGATTGGCTATTTCTATAATGACGTAGATCGCACATAAACAGACTATGTATCGCTTCGCTCATTGGTGTTTAATGCGGAATTGACGTCACTTGTGCTACAGCCGCCATATTACTTAAAGTCGCGTTTTCACGGCACATTTCAATATTGCATTTTCTTTTTCGATTTTTCAATAAAATAACTAAAATGAAGACAGTAAAATATTTTTTTAGGGCTCCTTATAAACAAATTAACACCGTAAGATAGTTTTCAAAACTTAGTCAAATAGTCTATTGCACAGAACCCCGTGGTTTTCAGAACCAACATTCTACTGAAAATGGACTCATCACAATACAAGCGACTGTCAAAAATGTGAACGAACAAAATCAATTGGTAACATTGAACCCAGTTTAGCAGGATATTGCAGAAATCAGCTGATTGCGTGCTCTAGCCGTTAAGCCGTCGGACCGGCTACGGTCACGGTAGTAGTCGTTAGTCTGTTAACCTGCACTAGGCCAGCATGGTGGACTATCGCCTAATTACCCTATTCAGGGTAGTCTCGATCTTCTTGGTGAGGATGTACAATGTACATACATATACTCACGGCCATAAATCCCAAAAAGGGGTAGCCAGAGCTTCAGAGCTAGAAACTCCTCAGCCACATTTGGATATGATAGAGGACAAGTTAGTAAAAATAACGTATCGTTGGTGATGGGTCTCCAACCGCATCGCTGATAACTACTTTAAAAGCCCCATACCCTGAGTCGCCTCTCACGACACCCGTGGTTAGTAAGGGAAAGTGACATTCTAAGCCGGCACTACCCGGTGAGGAATGGGCTGTGAAGATTGCGTAATAGTTTTTTGACATAATGCTTTCTTAGTTTGTCGTTTAAACATTAAACATTTCCCGTTTGTTTGTTTATTGTTTAATCTTTCATTTGTTTGCCAGAATATTTTGTTAACAATGTTTCAGCTACAACATATATATCTGCGAAGACGAGACAGCGAATCAGACCAAAATAAATTAACTGCTAAACAGCGCGTATATTTCTTTTGGCTGTTTCAGTTTTGTTCACATGCTAATTTGTTTGTTTTTTTTAATGAATCTTGTTTCACTTTTCTTATGCATTATGGTGAAAATAAGTTTTTTCAATTTTGTGCTAAATGATTTTGTATGGAGGCCCGGGAAGTGTCCTAAACCTGCGTGGAGGAAGAAGTTCCGGTCAGCTTGGAAGTTGCCAGAAAGTGCTGTAAGTACATACATACCCATATAAATCCCAAAAAGTTTTACGTGACAACGACTTTAAGAGGTAAAATAATTTTAATGTGAATATTCATTAGTACAGTAGGAAGAAGGCTGAAATTATGTCTGTCTCTCTCGCTCTTAGGCGGGCTAACCATGCCCGAGTGGAAGGGACGCGTGCCTCTCACTCGCTCTCATTGTGAGCGCATAACGTGAGCGGAGCGTAACGCAGTTTCTTGAAGTGTCACCCGGCAAACCAATTTATAAGACGTTGTCACGTCAAAACACCCGTGTGTAGAAAGGGGTAGTGACATTCTAAGCCGGCACTAATCACCATAAAGTAACGTACGCAGCTGTCAGTATTTTATTATTTCTTATTGTATCTTTACTAAATAAACTATATTTTATTTATTTTATTTTATAATTACGGAAAACTTACAGCCAGTTATAGTTAATTAGCAACTTAAAAGTATAACTAAAAGCCAGTTATCAGTTTTCACTGTCACAAAAATAATAATAATAAAAAAGCACAAGGTTGTACACTCATAATTATGCTAACAATTGTTTATTTTTTATATAATTAATCATCATAACATATAATAGGTTGTACCTTATATAAAAAAAATAAAAAAAATATCTAAAGGTATAACTATATAGAAAACATGATGAGATGTACTCTATAGTTAACTGCTACTACCGCTGCGCTAAAGAAGATACAAAATTGCGTATAAAAGTGGATTTAACCGTTTCATTTAATTAGAAATTACTCAGCCACTTTTGGAATATTGAGTGGGGAAAAGATGGTTAATTAAAGGTTGTTGGTGATGGGTCTCCAACCGCATCACCCAATGTTCCCTTAAAAGCCCCAATATCGTAAGTCGCCTCTTACGTACACCCACCGGAAAAATGGGGTAGCGATATTCTAAGCCGGCACTACACAGCATTAAATTACATTAAATATAAAATTAAAATAGATAAAATAATCATTTATGTCAAAGTGCAAAAATAAATCTTTGTTTTTTGAACGTCAAATTTCAACTGAATACTAAGTTTACATGTAATACATTTATTTACTATATATATTATGCCGTGTAGTGTTGGCTTAGAATATCAGTACCCCTTTCTACCCACGGGTGTTGTAAGAGGCGACTGCGAGGCGACGAAGGGTTTAAGGTTTTTGTGCGATGCGGTTGGAGACCCATCACTAACGATACTTCATTTCTACCATCTTGTCCCCTGTCTACTTCCAAATGTTGCTGAGGAGTTTCAAGCTCTGAAGCTACATCTACCCCTCTTTAGGATGTATGGCCGTGAGTATATGTAATGTATGTATGTGTTTTTATATTATATACTATCATTCTACTATTTCAATCTCATTTCAATCAGCCGTGGCCGAATGGTAGGTGGCTAGCTTTTCGGTCTGGAGGTTGTGTGTTCTATCGCCGCTGAGAGCAACATTTATGTGATGAGCATAAAAGTAATTTCTTAGTCTTGTGTGAAATTTACGAGTGTAATTTATAATATTAAATATATCGTTGAGTTAGTATCCCATAAGACAAGTCTTACTTAGTTTGGGGCTAACTTGATCTGTGTATAATATGTTTACATATACATACATATACTCACGGCTATGTTTCCCTAGAAGGAGTAGCCAGAGCTAAGGAATTATAAATTCCACAGCCACTTTTGAAAGTTGAGTGGGGAAAAGATGGTGAAAATAAAGGTTTTTGGTGATGGGTCTCCAACCGCATCGCCCAAAAATCCAATAGAAAGCCCCAATACCCTTAGTCGCCTCTTACGACACCCGTGGGTAGAAAGGGGTAGCAACATTCTAAGCCGGCACTACACGGCATATATAATACGTTTGTATTTATTTATTTGCCATCGGTTCCAGCTAGTCGGAGTAAGAACGGCGTACATGCAGACACTAGGCTACCCGGGGAAGTGCATTTACATCAACATCACCAAGGCGGGATACTTCAACTGGTACCACTTCGAGAAGATCACCAGGATCTTGAACACGTCCAATTTGGAATGGAAGCATAAGTATGTGGAACATACATATACTCACGGCTGTAAATCCCTAGAAGGAGTAACCAAAGCTAAGGAATCAAAAATTCTACAGACACTTTTGAAAACTAGATGGGGAAAAGTTGGTAAAATGAAGGTTGCTGGTGATGGGTCTCCAACCGCATCGCCTAAAAATCCCTTAAAAAGCCCCAATACCCTTAGTAGCTTCTTACGATCACCAATGGGAAGAAATGGAGTAGTGCTGTTTAAAACCTTCAGCACACAAGTATGTGTCATATATTTATTATTCTGTTTCTGTTTTGTAGCTTAAAGCGTTTGGACAACACAACGGCGTGCTTTTTTTAAGTGAATTGTCGAAAATCTCAACTCAACTTAAATTATCGGATAAAAATAATCTAAAATAGGATAGAATAAAAATAATTGGATATTCATTTTTATTCTTTTGTTAATTTCAGAGAAAAGGGAATATTGAAGGTTCAAAACGGTACTTCATATTTTTATGGAAGACTTTTCCTGCCTTTTAGTAAGTAGAAAAAATGTCCTCCTTTTTTAAATACTGACATTTAACAAGTATTTACTTATTAACTTTTTAATGCCGTGTAGTGCCGGCTTAGAATGTCGCTACCCCTTTCTAGCCACGGGTGTCGTAAGAGGCGACTAAGGGTATTGGGGCTTTTTATTGGATTTTTGGGCGATGCGGTTGGAGACCCATCACCAAAACCTTTATTTTACGATCTTTTCCCCACTCAACTTCCAAAAGTGGCTGAGGAATTTATAATTCCTTAGCTCTGGCTACCCCTCCTAGGGAATTATAGCCGTGAGTATATGTATGTATGTACGTTTTTAATTTCTAACTAATATCTGGAAGAAACATCAGTAACTGACATTGTCATTTAATTGATTTGCGCTGACAGACGTAGCTAAAGAGCTTATTCCATTTGTCTGAATAAAGACGTCTGAAAGCCACAGAATCTGAATTCAGACTAGTGGAATAACGTTCAGAACGCTAGCTTCTGAAAAGTAGACAAATTTGTGTAGTGGAATAACAAGCGTCTGCGGCAGTAACTTCGAAGGACGTCTGAATTCAAAAACGACAAAGTGTAATGGAATAAGCTCTTTAGCTCTTAAAGCGTTGCTTAACTGAAGGGCAACCACGAGCGCTATTTTATCGACACGATAACGGTAAGAAAGAGATGGCAGTATACGATACTAAGTAAGTGCACAAGAGATGGCTGCTTAATCCCACGCGATAACTAGTTTAGACACCGCTTGTACTAGCCGGCCTGAAATGGTAATAGGCAGAGCACATAGCGAGCAGAAATGAAGGCCATTCGCGTCAGATATTCCACAAGGTAAACCGACCACTGTGATAGCTCAGTGGGTAAAACACCGCTTATCGTGCAGACGATGACGGGTTCCCAATTTGTTTTTGCTAAAGACATATGTGTGGTTAATTTATCATTTTTATTAACGGTGAGGGAAAACATCATGAGTAAATCTACATACCTGAGTTGTACTTAGTCATGTGACAGTGAATTCATACAAAAACGGCGATAGGCCTGCCCCCTATGGCGTGAGTACACTGTCCAAGCAAGTATTAGTACCTCTGCCAACCGCTTCGGGGACGTACGGCGTGTACTTTTGAGTTTTCAATGGGAACGCCTAGTCCACCAGTCAGAAGCGAACGTCTATTGGCTAATAATGAATAGAACAGCAACTGTAATAGCTTAATGGGTAGAACAACCGCTTCTCATGCTCACAGGCGTGAGTTCAAATCTCGGGTCAGACGTACACCAATTTGTCTTTTTAACCGACTTCAAAAAAAGGAGTGTTCTCAATTCGACCGGTATATTTTTTTTTATTTTTTTTATGTATGTTCGCCGATTACTTCGCCATTTATGAACCGATTTTAATTATTATTTTTTTATTCGAAAGAAGATACTCCCGGATTGGTACCATGATGAGGATATCAGGGTCTGATGATGGGATCCTGGAGAAAACGAGGGGAACCCTCAAATTTTATAGGCAAATGTACCGCGTTTTACATATTTTCTGAACTTATATTGGCATTTGCTTCTGAAAATCATATTGTTATGCTGCTGAGCTGATGATAGAAGGTGTGGATCCTCAATCACTAGGTATTAGGAAACAGTTCTTTCCACATTCTATATAGATTTATACTCCTCTTCGTAGCTTTTATGAAGAGAAGTACAGGTTCACTAAACATTTCTTTTGTTATGTTATTGTTACCGAGAAAGTACCATGAGACCAGGATCTGATGATGGCATCCCAGGAAATCGAGGGGACTGTCGAAACTCACAATTATGTGACAGTGTATTTGTTCAAAACGCCGATAGGCCTGCCCTGTATAACGTGAGAACACTGCCTAATAAATCGTGGGTACTCTGAACAACAGGTGACAATGTCACGTGATATTCAGAAGTATTACTACCTCTGCTAACCCCTTCAGGGATATTCGGCGTGAGCGTTTGAGTCTTTCTTGAGATGTAGAATTGAAGACCATCGCCTTTCGAAGGAGTTTAAGAACAATGTAAGGTTACATATGGTTGAGTCTATTTAATATCGTACTATAATAGAAATACCGGAAATACGAAGAATAATACAGTAATTGTCGCTTCCTCATCCGAGAGGCATCTTTGCCAGGTCTACCCATCTCTAAAACTCGTAAAATAAAATAAATATTAACAAAAAGAAAACCGACTTCATAGAAAAACAACCGAAAATAAACAATCTAGTACTAAAAAGTACGAAATAAGTTTTTTAATTGAATATGAGTACTGTGATTGATACCTTAGCAATTTCTTTATTCCACACGCGTCAGTTCAACCTACCTAAATATTACAATTCTCTTAAATTAATTTTTGAGTCGGTGCCAGACAAACAAAAGTAAATTCACCCTGCTATCTATCTCTGATTATTACAATCTAAACAATATATATCTATCGCCTAACGTTTTAAATGTTAATACGTACAAAAATCAATTTACCCTACAACTACAAGGTAACCTACATTTTACATGTATATGAAGTGCGAAATACACACTTCTTATTATCAATTATCATCGAGGCTGGCACCGGCTCACAAATTAATTTAAGAGAATTTTAAGATTTAGGTAGGTTGAACTGACGCGTGTGGAGTAAAGAAATTGCTAAGGTATCAATCACAGTACTCATATTCAATTAAAAAACTTATTTCGTACTTTTTAGTACTAGATTGTTTATTTTCGGTTGTTTTTCTATGAAGTCGGTTTTCTTTTTGTTAATAATTATCAAAAGTCATATGTGTGGTTAATTTATCATGGTTGTCAACAAGGACAAACACTGTATAGAAATCCTCATGACGAAGTTCTACTTGAAACGTAGAAAGTGTGATGAATAAAATAGAATGAAATTATTAGGGTTGCCAGATTTTTTTTCGGCCTATACGGGACAAATGCTTAAAAAGGCTAAAAAATACGGGATTTCAGTTTTTAACCCTTGACAAATAAGAAAACAAAAATATATGGTGTTGTTCTTTAAATATTTTTGTACTTTTCAGAGGATCGAATAAGTTTGTTTTTACATTGATTCCAGTCAATTTAGACTCTCAAGGAGACATTAATTCAAATCCAGCTGAAAATTGGTATAATTGTTCATAATATAATCATAAATCCCTTTCATTCCTGTGCGGTCATTTTTGTGTACCTTGAGTGAACCTTAAAATTAATGTTATTTTCTGAAAAATCATATCGAGATGACAAATGGCCTGTGAAGTTATTGCAGAACTATAGAAATTCGTTGTTTAGTAATTCTTTTTACATCAGCCGTATCACGTATTGCGTCGTTCGCTTGACTGCCAAAAAAATTGTTGTTTATACTTTGTTCGATTTTCTCGCGAATCCCATGCATTTTTACTAATGAAAGCGTATTAGATTCGATCTTCTAACTTCGATGGGAAACATAAAGTTTTGTTCTAACGACAAAGATTTCGAAGTCAATTTTTCTACTCCTTTGTTTGTGATTATTTTCTGCGCGCAACTGCGAGCGAACGCTGCGTGCGTGATTGTCGAACGTAGATCGATTGATTTATAAGTAAAAATTTATGCAAGGCTAAAATACGGGACAGAGGCTGTCCCGCCGGGACATTCCAAATTAGGCCTAAAAAACGGGACGTCCCGGGAAATACGGGACGTCTGGCAACGCTATTCATTATATTATTGTTGCAGGAAGTTTAGATTTCAACGTGCTATCCCAAACGACGAACTGCCTCTGCGTGTTCTCGTGTGAGAATTTCCTACTCGTACATCGGTGGGAATTCACTTCGTACCATTCCAACAACCGGTGGTGCGGCTTTTGGTGGTACACCAGGGTAATTACTATACTTTTTATTTGCTATCATGACTGACACCAATGTTAAAAAGGCATGTATTAAAAGATTGGTGGATGTAAAGGAAGCTAGAAACGCTTGTCAGGATTGTTCAAATGGCGATCTATAGCCTCTGCCCACCCTAATGGAAACTAATAATGTGAGTATAATTAAGTATACATGTTTGCCGTGTAGTGTCGGCTTAGAATAACACTACCCCATTTCTACCCGTGGGTGATCATAAGAACGACTTAGGGTAGAGGGGGCTTTTTAAGTGATTTTTGGGCGATGTGGTTGGAGATCCGTCACCAAAAACATTTATTATAATCATCTTTTCCCAATCAACTTCCAAAAGTGGCTGAGGAAATTTTCATTCTAAAGCTCTGGCTACCCCGTTAAGGGATTTATAGCCGTAAATATGTATGTATGTATAATTAAGTATGTACTTAGCAAAGTCCTCATAGACACCTCTTAGAATTGACCCAGTTGATTTGACGAATCGTTATAAATTACCGATTACAAAAATTCCATCGAAGTTGGCTCTATAATATACACAATTTTAAAACATAACATAACATAGACGTTCACGCTGTTTGTCGCCGAAGGGGTTGGCAGAGGTACCAATACTTCTGAACTCACATGGCAGCGCCATCTAGTGTCCAGAAAAAGTACCGCGGTAGTAAGTAGGCGGCAGGCCTATCACCGTTTTGTAAGAATACACTGTCACATGACTAAGTACAACTTAGCTATGTGGGTTTCCTCACGATGTTTTCCCTCACCGTTAACAACCGTGATAAATTAACCACACATATGTCTTTAGAAAAGACAAATTGGTGTAGGCTAGGCCCAGGATTGGAACTCACGCCCTTCACATTTTTTTTTTTTAGTCTAACATATTTTTTAGGGTTGTGGACTGAAAGTAGATCTGAGTTCTTGTATTAAGACTATAAAATATAATTATTTACTGATTATGTATTTTTTTAGCCACTATAACTGTAAATACTAAATTGTCAACAAAGGAGGGTTCCTATTTAAAATTCAAGTTTAATTCCAAAACCTTCTAGTGGTACTAAATGGTTTTACTTGTTTTCTACATTGCGGTATGATTTCTTTTAAATTACCTTACATAATAATTTATTTTCATACATAGACCTATATTGTATAGATAAGAGTTTCCCCTTGTCCTTCCGCACTTGACCGGTTTTTATCAAGTCTATGTTTCTTGCAGTGTCACCAGAAATTCTGGACCATCGGGATAAACATAAAAGACCGTATGACCAAAACGGAGAAATGGTGGTGTCCTAAAATGACGGAGGACGATGATGACCCGCCGGCTGAACCTGAGGATTGTAAGGGCCCGAAACAGTGTGGGAGTTTCATTCTGAAAGCCGGGGAATCTGTAGGTAGGCATAGCGTATCATCTAATATATCAAATTCACGTGTCTCAGTGTTTGCCAACAACAAAAAGGGTTACAGGCAGAGGTACTAATACTTCTGAACACCACGTGACATTATCACCTGGTGTCCAGAGTACCCACTTTTTGCTTGGACAGTGTACTCACGTGATAGGGGGCAGGCCTATCGCCGTTTTGTACGACTACACTGTCACATGACTAAGTACAACTCAGCCATGTGTGTTTCCTCACGATGTTTTCCCTCATCGTTAAAAACCATGATAATATAACCACACATATGTCTTTAGAAAAAAAAATTGGCGTAGGCCCGGCCCGGCATTTGAACCATCATCGTTTGCACGATAAAGAGCTTATTCCATTTGACTGCATGCAGACGTCTGAATATCGCTGCATCTGCTTGCAGACTAGTGAAATGACGTTCAGAACGCTAGGCTGCTGGAAATCAGAACAAGTTTGGTTCCTAGCTCACAAAATTTTTAGTTGCTCCGTTTCAGGAAGGTGAAATAACGTTCAGACGCTTCAGTTCAGTCGACTCACGCCCGCCACTGCGAGAAGACGTACTAAAATTTTGCAGGCCTGCGATTGCAAATTACGTAAACAAAAAAAGTTATAGCAGATATACATATGCTCACGTCAACCCATTATGGTAGGCAGATAAGTTTAAAATCATAGATGTATACTTAAAGTAATATAAGTAGTAATCTATTTAACTTGAGACCGCCAAAAAACAGACCGCAACGGGGTAATCATAATGTGCAATACGAGCATTCTGCTGCAAAATGTCTGGCTATTTGTCAGCGAAATAGTTATGACATGTGTATCAAACTGTTTAATACAATTAGTGACGACATGAAAAAGTTAACATTTATTAAATTTAAAACTGTCTTATTTAATTACTTGATTGACAACTGTATATATTCTGTTAAAGACTTCATAACAAAGTGTAATATTTGAATGTATTCTTATTAATTACCGGTTACCTATTGTCATCAATATTTAATATTTACACGCCGCAAGGCAGAACAGGAAGAACATTTGTAAAAAAAACCTACCACCGCATATACTCTTGTTTCTTGTAAATAAAGGATTTTTATTTATTTATTTTTATAAACTTGCGCCATTATTTCCCATTGGGGTAGTAAGATACGTATAATTACATATATGCGTACATATACTTACGTAAAACAACCGTGATAGCCCAGTGGGTAGAACACTCGGTTATCGTGCAAACGACTTGTGTTCAAATCCTGGGTCGGGCCTACACAAAGGAACAGGCCTACAAAAATACAATACATATGCAATATAAAAAAAAGCTATCATTTTCTTCCTACCATGTAAAATAACACCTCCTTTATTAAACAAAATATCCTAACTCCTTCCCAGCAAACATGGTAAACGGTGTATACCAGAAGATCCTAAAGAAGCTGTTCAACGAGACCACTCCGGCACCAGCCGCCACCACCTCCTCCACCACCACGACCACGGAGCAGCTGGGCACCACCACTATACCACCGTTCTACCGACCTGCGGAACCGCATATGGAGCCCGGACCACTGGAGTTCGAATATTGATTTCCTCACCACATTTTGCCTCACCATCATGATAAATTATGTTTATGTATCAAAGTGTATCCTAATTTTAGTATCTCAGCTGTTTGTTTTCCTCGTGTAAATAAATAAATAACATACATACATACATACATATACTCATGGCTATAAATCCCTAGAAGGGGTGGCCAGAGCTAAGGAATCAGAAATTCCTCAGCCACTTTTGGAAGTTACGTGGGGTTTAGATGGTGAAATAAAGGTTGTTGGTGATGGGTCTCCTACCACATCGCCCGAAAATCCCTTAAAAGCCCCAAACCGTTAGTCGCTTTTTACGGACACCCACAGGAAGAAATGGGGTAGTGCTATTCTAAGCCGACACTACACAGCAAATAATTAATATACCTGACTTGTGTACAAACGCTGCATTCTGCTTTCTCAATCAAACTATCAATATTTATTTCCACCGCAGAGCAATGTCATTGAGATACGACCGATTTCTGAATTGAGTATTCTAGCTGAGAACAACTTAAGTATCGTTCTGTCGCATTGTAATCTCACCAACTGAATTAGACAAAACGATACTTAAGTAGTTCTCAGCTTGAATACTTAATTCAGAAATCGGGACGATAGTCTTTACATAGCAAGTGTAAGCGGTTGATTGTATTTTTTCAAACTAATTGTTTATAGTTATAGTTCATACGCTTGGATAGTGTGTGGCATGTAGGAAAAATTATAACGTTTTTTATTTAAATATTGTTTGATTTTTCTGCTGTCTATAGAGAAAATAAGACTATGACAAATTTGCAATATCCTAAATGATAAATGAAGAATTCACTCCTTAAAATAATTGGGACGAATTCACACACATAATTTTGTGGGACGAATTTACTTTGGGACGTATTAACAACAACCCATAGTGTCGCTCTTTTATTGCATCGCCTTAACGCGTACCGCAGAACATCACAGGAATCCCTCATAAACAAAACATGCGGCACACAGCCGCAACGCAAGCAAAGTTTCGTGATTTAGGTTATTTAATATTTTGGTATGCGTTTGGTTCAGGTGGTAATGATTCCTTAACTTTTAGTGATGAAGAATATTGACTGTCGAATTTTAGTTTATGTATCATATCATTCATATCTATACAGTGTTTTATTAGGTGCGTACTGACTGAGACGCCTCGCGAGGCAAAGCCACGGTCAGTCAAGACGCCCGAGCGTGCCGCGGCCCGAGCCAAGCGTTGTCGTTTTTTGTCAAAGATCGAAAGAGCCTCAGCACATTCACCGCGCTCACTCAAGACTTTAGTGTTTTGCCTCGCTTAGGGCCAGTTTTACCGCTTACAGAGGTTTCAGATAGTTATCTGCCACATCACGTTATCTGATGAATAAAAGTGGCCGATATATTTTGAAGGTTTCACCATCTATCTGACAAATAAATTACCCGTTAGTTAAATTTACCTGCCAGATAAGAATAAACAAGACGGCAAAGTCACTTTGATGCGTTTAGTTTTAATGTCTGTAAATTAAGTATTATAAAAAATATTTTGAATTGTCATAAAACCAACAGTTTTATTAAAACTACAATCAGAAACAATGTTTTTTATTTAGAAAAATGCTTTTAAATGTTTGTTACCGTGTATATGTCACACAATTATGAATTACGATTTATGAGCTTTAGTGAGGAACGGAATCTCGAAACGCAACGCAAATGCTGTTAGGCGACCGAGTGAAGTGTTTGTTTGTTCAACTTTGTTTTGCTTTTTTGCTGTGTTGAATTTCGTTTTTATAATTCAGTATGGAAAAAACGTGAAAGGAATGTTAACTTCACTCAGGAAGAAACGGACTTGTTGTTGTCGCTTGCAGAGGCCAAAAAATATATTAAAAATCATTCCAAAAATTCAAATAAGTCCATGTAAGTGCACTTCTTATTACAATTTGAACATTGGTAAAGCAGTTTCATAATTTACCGTCTACAAGTGGCGGTAAATTATGAAAAAAATGAGAAAAAAGTTTCTTATCAGCCAGATAAGAATTTAACAGCCACTTGATGTGACTGATAAGATACCAGGGAGTTTACCTGCAAGACATTACTATCTGAAACCTGTGAAACCGAAACTTGTTATTTATCCGGCAGATAAGTGCCGAATAGACTATCAGATATTTATCTGTGAGTGGTGAAACTGGCCCTTAGTCGTTGCATGTTAGTTGAGCGAACTTATTAAAAAGGAAGTGGCAGCGACAGCCAGCTCTCCGAATATGCGGCCTCATGATGGGTTTAAGCAAAATATACGCACGTGCGGTCTCTGTTCAAGTTCAAAATGTGGCTCGGCCTTGCCGCGCGAGGAAGAAAACTTACAGACCAAGGCGGCTCGCTCAGTCAGTACGCAACGCACCTAATCATACAATGTTAATTTTATTATTATAAAATTATTTACTAGAATTCATATATATCTATCTATACTTATAATAAATCTGTAGAGAGGTCAATTCTGTACATTAAATATATTTTCAAAATAACTATCAGGGGGTGATCAGTGATCGATACTGATGCCAAAAATGAAATCAGTAAAATTTTTGTCTGTCTGTCTGTCCGTCTGTCTGTCTGTCTGTCGGTTTGTATGTTCCTTATGGAATCAAAAACTGCTCGACGGATTTTAACGAATCTTGGTAGAATTATTTTTCATACTCCTGAGCAGGTTATAGTGTACTCTTCAGCAGAGTAATGAAGGGGAATTTTGGGAAATTTTGGGAAAACGGGGAAAGTTACTCCATTTTTTAAGCTTCCGTCGCGTGTGCAGCCTTAATGGTTATAGTTACATAGAAATGATGTATCACGGAAATATTTTACACAAAAGTGTCTAAAAAATATCCTAGAACAGCAATGTCTACCTTTTATGGTTGACTCACAATAACACGTGTAACTCCTGGTAGCTTAGCAGTTCGGAGCATTCTGATTATATTTGTTTACTCTTAAGTTTATAGATCTCTCATTCATCTCTTATTTAAAAAAGTTTACATTATTACCTATTCAATAAAAAAAGAATCATAGAAATCGGTACAGAAACACCAAACTTATACATGAAATAAGCCATCGCGTCCTGTCGTCGCACGTGTACACACTGAATCATGCTATAAGGATTATTTTTTTAGTAATGGTTGCTCGGGCAAAAGATAGCCGTGAGTATTATGTATGATGAATGCAAAGTTTGTAACTCTGATTGTTTGTTTGCATGGGACTATTTTCGGAGATACTGAACCGTTCATTAAAGCGATTTCACAATCACAAAGCTTCACTATTCAGAAGTGCTATAAGTTGCGCTAAATTTCACAAAGGTTGAGCAGAGATTGAAGAAACCTCAGATATTTTTAAAACTACGCTACCCGTGCGAAGCTGGGCCGATCCACTAGTATAACATATAACGAGCAGAAAACGTGAAAAAGAATTTTTTTTTATTCAAATATATACTTGTTCAAAAGTATTGGAACCTCTGCCAACCACTTATGTTTATGTACTGATTGTACTGACTGATAGATTGGGGCTACAGCAATGTGTGTTTTTAAAGGCATTTGTGGGTTTAATTAATATTTCTGTGAACGGTGAAAGTGAACATTATAAAGAAACCTGCGCTGAGTATTGTAAAATTTATGTAAAAGTATTGTTAAAACGGCGACAGTGTACTCACGTGATAGGGCCTTCCCCTGTTTTAACAATATTAGGGTAGTCTTAACACCGGTGACATTAATTATATTAATAAATATACTGTATAAAAAGACTACATTCCGCTTTCTCAATCAAATTTATCAATACTTGATTCCTCCGGTGAGCAATCTGGGGGCACAGCAGTGTTTAAAATTTTGATAATTATTGACTCAGTAACAAGTGAAAATATGTTTGTTTGGTTGTTCTAACTTGTTTTTAATTTTCTAGTTTATATAAATAGCTGCTGAAGTACTGTCATCACCATGTAGGGCTCACAATGAAAACCAGTTCTGATTTTGTGAAACTCATATGATACTCATACACAAATCAGAAATTACTGATTGTGGGCCCAATTTAGCGAAACAATTTCCTTAAATTATGTCATTGTCATTGAATACTGTACAATATGTTGTGTGCTAAATAAAAATTATTTTCTTTCTTTCTTTCTAGATGGCGCTTGCTGTATTTTAAATCCCGGTGGCGTATTTATTTACCCATTTAAAAGTTTTTTTCGTGTATTTTAAAGATTTTAGAAGTTGTGGAGTTTATTCAATTTGATTTTACTAGATAATATAATAATAAGAAAATGTAACTATTCAATCAGTCTACGTCGCGTCCTGTCAAAAAGAAGTGAAATCCCACCAAAAACATTCTGTAAAAAACGAGCCAAGTTTCGATTTAACTTTTATATGTATTATTTTTTAATTAATATAGTTAATTTGAACATTCTTAACACGTTTAGTATGTACAAGTTTATTTACTAAGTTATTTGCAGATTTATTCAAATCTTCTAAGCTTCTTTGACAATTATGTAAAGTCCACTTGACAATTTTTGGTGATTCCACTGTGGTGATTATTTCTATATTTCCCTCAAACTTTAATCATAATCTACTAATTACAAGTCAACGGCCAAGTCACGTAAAATTAACTATAGTAATATATAAATCGCAGTAAGGAACTTTAGACTTGGCTCCACTTATTTTAGAGCTTTCATTATTTTTTAGTGATAAACAAGCTGCTCTTTCGGGACTTGGCTAGTTTTTTACAGAATGTTTTTGGTGGGATGTCATTGACAAGTTCAGGCGGCTGACTAAACTCTTTTATACAAACTAAAATGGTTTACTGTGCTGCTTCACCGTCAATTTATGTGTGTTTGTTACCACAAATGCCCAAACCCGTCATTATTTTCGATATTAAAGCCATCAGTGTTCTCCTTTGCTCCTCAAAGATATTGATTGTGTGTAACAAAATAAATTACATACATACATACGTACTATATACTCACGGCCATAAATCCCGAATAACGGCAGGTAGAGCTTTAGAGCTAGAAACTCCTCATGCAGCCACATTTGGAAGTTGATAGGGAACAATATGGTAGAAATAAAGTATCGTTTGTGATGGGTCTCCAACCACATCGCCCAAAAACCACTTAAAAAAGCCCCATACCTTTAGTTGCCTCTTATGACAACCTTAGATAGAAAGGGGTAGTGACATTCTACTAGGTAGGTGCGGCAGGGGCACTACACGGTAATCTTATCCTGACAATCCCTTTCAAAAGTCTTGCTTTTGTGTAGCCTTTTATTTAATATTCATTCATAGTCATGCATGATTTAAATGTGATGCAATAAAATGTGATTAGTGTATGCGGTTTATTACACGATAGTCAAAAGTTACAACCTCTTACTAAATGGTCAAGGAGACCAAGAGAAACCCAGAAACAATTACATGAGCATAAAATCTTTTGATAGGTACCTATGTTAATACTACAATAGGACCTGGGGCTGGTAATGTATCTTTAGCGACAGCGATTGTGTCGCAAGTTGTAATATTATCGCTGTCAAAAGTGTCAGATCGCATACAAATTTATGACATTGACAGCGACAATCGTACAACTTGCGACACAATCGTCAGTTGCAAAAGATACGTAATTAGGGTGCTGGAAAACCTTACACAGAAATTGGGTTTTAAGTTTTAGATGCCTATGTACAGCCATAGGTATTATCGGCATCTGAAGCCATAGGTATCGGAGCTGTCTCATCTAGTGCCACATACCCCGCTGACTCGGGTGTTTGTGGCACTAGGTGAGATAGCGGAGCAAATTGATATTTTCGGGTGTTCTTCGACTGACTTCACCAAATGCCCATTGCATTATTTAAGTTACAATGCAAACTAGTTGGTTTGATAAATGTTAAAAATTTATTGTTTTTATTGTACTGCATACAATGGTATCGTTATATTATGAATTATAAAATGTGTAACATAGTTGCATTAGGTGACACCTGTAAAAACTGTATTTTATGACAAGATAAGTAAATAAATAAAGGATCGTTCATGAGAAGGGTGATTGGTTAGAAAATCCAGTATTTTGTTTTACTACTAGAAATATGATTTTTGATATATATCTCATTCATTAATAGGATACATCTCATCTCATTCAATAGGACATATCTCACATTATAATTAGCGAGTGAAGTGAAGTATATCACACGTTGATAAAAAGTTACGTAAAAGTGCGTACGAGAACATTCGATGATATAATTTTTATTTTCGTATGGCAACAAATAAGCGGTGGCCGACAAAACGATGAAAAAAAATCATTGAAGTGAAATTGCGTCACCCACATGTTCTGGTTCTGTTAAAAAAGTACAATTTATAATACGGTCAAAGTTGAAGTCTAAATATTATCTGAATAGTTACAAAAATGATTGGTGCAACACGGGCTTTCGGCCGAAAGGCTCTGGAGTGTTCCGGAATTGGAACGGACATATATTCACAAAAGAATTTCTCCACATTTCTGAAAAACGTAAGTATCCATTTTTTCATTTAGGAAAACGAATGAAAGTCGATTGTCAAAAGTATTGAAATTCTGATTAATTGCATTGTGTTATTCACTACCATATATTCTCTGGTATTCTGGCAATTTTTTCCTATTCCCCCATCGTAATTCCTACCGGCCGCTCAGGCACATGGTTTGGTGATTTTCCAAGATAATCTGATGTTGTGCAATAAATTCCAAATCTATTTTTTATTCTAGACTGCCAGTCCTACAGTTCCCATATACAGACATGGACTTCAGAGGCGTCACAAGTAAGTATTGCACATTAATTTCATCATAACCTAACTTTACATTATGGGATACGATTTAGAAAAATGCATTTAAAGCTGTTAGTACATAGTATATTCCCATAAGGACTATGAAATATATGAGATTTACAAGATATTTCATACATTTGCTTAGTGACTTTATATTATTTTTTTCACAATAGTAAACACTCACCCTTTAGCCTTGCAGAGCCTATTCTAGTAAAAATTGTAGATGGACTGGTCCATCACTGTCTTTTTAAGTTCAAGGTTACTTAGCTCACTCAAAATGAATAAGTTCTTTAGTCATAAATAAAAGATGTTATTAAAGGAAAGAAAAATTTCGACACTGGCGGGGGTTCGAACCCGCGACCTTCGTGTATACGCCCCCGTCGCTCTGCCAACTGAGCTACAGTGTCAGTTGGCATCCAGCGCGAAATTTCTCTATCCTTTCTTTATTTTTTTATACATTCAAGTAGTGTTTGCGTTTCCTACCTCCGAATTTTTTAACTAATTCGGACGGCCACTTGTCTACCTTTTCAGATAGAATGCAAATGTTGGAAACGCCTAACTATGACATAATTTAATGTTTTTTGACATGAATTCCTCATGTGGGGATTATTACTCATAAATAAAAGATGTTATTAAAGGAAAGAAAAATTTCGACACTGGCGGGGTTCGAACCCGCGACCTTCGGGTATACGCCCCCGTCGCTCTGCCAACTGAGCTACAGTGTCAGTTGGCATCCAGCGCGAAATTTCTCTATCCTTTGTTTATTTTTTTACACGTCCAAGTAGTGTTTGCGTTTCCTACCTCCGAATTTTTTAAATAATTCGGACGGCCACTTGTCTACCTTTTCAGATAGAATGCAAATGTTGGAAACGCCTAACTATCACATATATTTTTTTTTTAATGTTTTTTGACATGAATTCCTCATGTGGGGATTATTTATTTATTTTATTTTATAAAAAAAAAAAAAAAAAAATAATCCCCACATGAGGAATGCATGTCAAAAAACATAAAAAAAAAAAAAAAAGAAAAGTTCTTTAGTGTTCTAATATCCTCTAGTGCAATTGAAAATCTTGGCTCTAATATAAGTAATACCTGTGTACTTTGCTGTGTAGTGTCGGCTTAGGATAGCACTACCCCATTTCTTCCTGTGGGTGTTCGTAAGAGGCGACTAACAGTATTGGGGCTTTTAAGGGATTTTTGGGCGATGCGGTTGGAGACCCATCACCAACAACCTTTACTTTTACCATCTTTTCCCCACTCACATTTCCAAAAGTGGCAGAGCTAATTAATCTAATTCCTTAGCTCTGGCTACCCCTTCTAGGGATTTACAGCCGTGAGTATATGTATATACCTGTGTACATTAAAATATTTTTTTTTGTTGTAAGAATATAAAGTAAAACATATCCTATTTGGTTACATATTGAATGGTAATAATCAAGAAACTTAGTCATTTGCATTTAGGTAATGCTAACAGTTGATTATAGTATTTAATAGAAATTAAGAACACACAAGATCATGCTACCTGTTCATTACCACCTTTACAAAACACTTGGGCAGTGGGAGACATAGCCAACTATATTTTGACTGTACACAAATTAATTTACAATCAAGTAGATTGATTTTTTAACTACTTAAGTTGTGTACATAGGGCTAAAGGCATAAGTACAACTGCCTTTTACATGTTCCTTGTCTTAAACTTTGTCAATGTCTGTGACCGAGTGGATAGGTGAGTAGCATCTCAGTCCAGAGGTTGCGGGTTCAATCCCCACTAAGAGCAACTAATTATTGTGTCTTAGTCTGTGATGTTGTTTATGTGTGTATTATATAACAATAAATTGTTTGTTGAGTTAGTATCCCATACCATAGCTGTGTAGTGTCGGCTTAGAATAGCACTACCCCATTTCTTCCGGTGGGTGTATGTAAGAGGCGACTAACGGTCTTGGGGCTTTTTAAGGGATTTTTGGGCGATGCGGTTGGAGACCCATCACCAACAACCTTTATTCTACCATCTTTTCCCCACTCAATTTCTAAAAGTGGCTGAGGAATTTCCAATTTCTCAGCTCTGGCTACCCCTTTTAGGGATTTATAGCCGTGAGTATATGTATGCATGTATGTATGTATCCCATACCACATGTCATTAAGTTTTACTTAATTTGGGGCTAACTTGATCTGTGTAATTTGAATATGTTTAAAAAAATATATAGACATTCATTACTAGAATTGAGCATCTATAATGGCTAATCTGTCATTCATCAACTTCCTATGATTTAACTAATTTACCGATCATTCCAAAGGTTGTCTGGAAGATATTGCTTTTAGCGATAAGACCGCCAATTGTACCTCACTGTTAACAGTTTTTTTTTTTTTGTAAATTTATGTTTGATGTGCAATAAAGTGTTATTCTATTCCATGATATTTACTAATTTTCAGTATGTAAATCTCTTTAGAATTGGAAACAGCAGAGATATAAACCCTGCTGTGTACCAACTGATAATTTGTATTTATACTTAGCTAGAGACACATTTCAACACTACTATGCAGGAATATGAGTGAGACGCTGCTATGTGCGAGTGAGTCCGCAGTAGTTTGCTAACAGTACTCCCACATAGACATTGTTTTACTGACTTTGATACAAATGTTGTCTGGAAGAGATCAAAGATCAAACCAGCAATTGTACTTTTTTATCATATAAGATACATACAATAATATCTATGTATCTTAAAAAAGACATCTTTACTTTATTTCTTTTTGTAAATATTATATCTGTATAATATATTCATCTGTCTTATTGCAACATATTTATTGATGTTAGAATTTACACTCCTTTGCAGTATCAGCTTAAAATTGGTCTATCATATCCCTTCTTTGGGTGTAATATTTATTTAACTTGAAGTACACAGTACTTTAACCTAATAACACTATTAACATACATACATATACTCACGGCTTTAAATCCCTTGAAGGGGTAGCCAGAGCTAAGGAATAAAAAAATCCTCAGCCACTTTTAAGAATAGCAAAAAAAAGTTATAACTACATCTAGTTAGAAAACTTGGTTACTTTATCCCAATATGGGCTTGTTCTTGGAATATTTTGGCAGTCTTATTGCATTGGAAACTATTTTTAATTTATATTATATTTTTTTTAACAATATTTATAAAATGAATAATAACTCCCTTATATCTCATCTGCCATCATAAAAATTAAATCCCATGCACTGTAGATCAGTGGCCCGCCATTGCGGTGTCACGTTTGCAGCAGTGCTATAATAACTCACGACACCAGCTGACCGCACTCTATAGTGTGAGCCTTCCTAGAAATCGTGATACAAACCTTTTTATATAGAAAAGAATAGAAAACACTAAAGAGCAAATCACAAAATTTCAGAACAAAAGCAAAAGTAAAATTGGCGGTCGGTAGATGAGAAATTGTTATATCCTTTGAATATAAACAAAAATACTGGCTATCACTTTTCATAGTCATAATAAATTAAAATTTCTTCCTAAATCAATTCAGCCAATTCACGTCCTATAAGAGAAACTAGGGTTGTCATGCATCCTTCTTAGGGTGTAGTACTAGAGAACTCTGATGTTAGAGCTTTAGAAAGTTATTTTCAATCATTATCCTTGATGCATTTCAATCTTTTATGCTATTAATAGATCTGTGTGCTATACATACATACATATACTCACGGCTATAAATCCCGAGAAGGGGTAGCCAGAGCTAAGGAATTAGAAATTCCTCAGCCACTCTTGGAAACTTGAGTGGGGAAAAGATGGTAAAGTAAAGGTTGTTGGTGATGGGTCTCCAACCGCATCGTCCAAAAATCCCTTAAAAGCCCCAATACCGTTAGTCGCCTCTTACGTACGTACACCCACCGGAAGAAATAGGGTAGTGCTATTCTAAGCCGATAATACACAGCAAATAAATGCTATGTCCATATAAATAAATTTACTTATTACATAGTGACAGTTATAATGATACTTAAAGGTCTGAAGGCGTGCGAGGGGCTGTCATTGGTATTGATCTTGGAACCACCAACTCCTGTGTCGCAGTCATGGAGGGGAAGACACCTAAGGTAATATATTTTTTGTATTATTGTTTTATTGGCCCAAACTTCAGTACATCAAGAATATCTTTGTTTAATCATTATGCTTGTTTTCTTCTATGATTTTGTCTTTGCACTGTAGATCAGTGCCCCGCCATTGCGGTGTCACGTTTGCAGCAGTGCTATATAAATTCACGACACCAGCTGACCACATTCTATATGAATGTGAGCCTTCCTAGAAATCGTGATACAAACTGAACAATATTTCCATACTTATTTAATTTAAGACTCTTTTTCGACACTACTGAGGTAAAATCATATTAATCATTGGAATCTATACTATGCCTGGTATCGAAAAATATCACCAGATTTACATTTATTTACAACTTAATATTTCTCATTCTGAAACACTTACCAACCCTTTATTGGTCCTTAAAATTAGGTAGCTTGATGACATAATCCATTTTCCCTCACAGTAATACCATGATTTAGATCTAATTGATCAACATCTTCCTCCCCAGGTGGTTGAAAACAGCGAAGGTTCCCGAACCACTCCGTCCCACGTGGCATTCACGAAGGAAGGTGAGAGGCTGGTCGGGATGCCGGCCAAGAGACAGGCCGTTACCAACAGCAGCAACACTTTCTACGCCACCAAGCGACTCATTGGTCGCAGATTTGATGATCCTGAGGTGATTGTTTGCTATTTTATATCCTATTAATATTATAAATGTGAAACTTTAGGTGTTTGGATCGTGTGTTTGAGGTAAAAAGGCTTCTCAATTACAGAATGTATATGAATTAAATTTAGCAGAATGCTAGATAATGACACAAATTATAACATAGATTACTTTTTATCCCAGAATAATTTACCCAATAAAATATTCACGCCTGATTAAACTCAGAGTACCGGACAAAACGCCTAAAGTTTTGGGATAAGCAAATTTACAGTATGAAGTCTGTAGGGTCAGCTATTTATGATATATTTATTTATTTAACTTTAAGGTACTACTACAACACTATAAATGAATAACTGCATCTAGTTTAAAAACTTGGTTACTTTATATAAAAAAGAAAAAGAGAGATTTTTATTTGTTGCTGACTAACAAAAAATACACAAAACATATACAGAAATTACAAAAAAAGTAAGTAATTTTAAAAAGTAAAATAAATAAAATAAAACAAACAAATAAAACAAAAATTGGTTTATATGTCAGTATTGTATTCTCTCAGGATAGTTTGGTGATAAAATTGGAATAACAACCATATTTTTCTTACTTCTGTCTTACTATAGAGGAATACGCCCGATTTCTGAATTGAGCATTCCAGCTGAGAACAACTGTTTCTTTCTGCCGTTCTGTCGCATTGAAATCTTAACAACTGGAGACTATGATAAACGATACTTAAGTCGTTCTCAGCTTAAATACTCAATTCAGAAATTGGGCGTTAGTCATGTTAATGATAATTACTAAACTTTTTACTGCAATTTTAAATAAATCCCATGCATTGTAGATCAGTGCCCCGCCATTGCGGTGTCACGTTTGCAGCAGTGCTATATAAATTCACGACACCAGCTGACCGCATTCTGTAGTGTGAGCCTTCCTAGAAATCGTGATACATACATTTTTAATATGGAAATATTCCTTGAAATTAGTACTAGCATATAAGTAACCATACATACATACATATACTCACGGATATAAATCCCTTAACGGGGTAGCCAGAGCTTTGGAATGAGAAATTCCTCAGTCACTTTTGGAAGTTGATTGGGGAAAAGATAGTAATAACAAATGTTTTTGGTGACGGGTCGCCAACCACATCGCCCAAAAATCACTTGAAAAGCCTACGATCACCCACGGGTAGAAATGGGGTAGTGTTATTCTAAGCCGACACTACACGGCAAGTAACCAATTTTATTTATAGATCTCGCTGAATCCATTCAGCCATCTCAAGTGTTTTGAGGGTAATCTCGGGTTTTCCTACAAATATCCTGGTATTTCGTCGTATCGTCGTAAGCCCCTCGTCGGATTCCAGAAATTACAGTTTATTTGAATTGGTTCCAGGTACAAAAAGACATGAAGAATTTGTCCTACAAAGTTGTGAAAGCCTCCAACGGAGATGCTTGGGTCCAAGGTAACACATTAGTTTATTTAAATTTTCATACATACATACATATGCTCACGGCTATAAATCCTAGATGGGGTAGTCAGAGCTAAGGAATGACAAATTCCTCAGCCACTTTTGGGAAGTTGATGAATATATTATTTAGTATAATGTCGAATTAGTGTCCTTTAATATCCGCAAGTAATAATTGTACTTAACTTGGGTCTCCATTATCACAATACAGATATTGTAATTATCCGTAAAAATCATGTTAACATCGTCTCGTGGTAAAAGGTATAATAGTAGCGCCGAACAATGACATTCAAATTGATACGCTGATACTAATTAAAAATTGTTTTTTGTAATTAAAAAATCTGATAAAATGTATACATTCATATACTCACGGCTATATTTCCCTAGAAGGGGTAGCCAGAGCTAAGGAATTATAAATTCCTCCTCACTTTTGTAAGTTGAGTGGGGAAAAGATGGTAAAAATAAAAATTATTGGTGATGGGTCTCCAACCGCATCGCCCGAAAATCCAATGAAAAGCCCCAATACCCTTAGTCGCTTCTTACCCTATCCGACTTAGCTTAGGTACACTCCTTTGCCGCGCCAGGGCGGCGTCCAGCCGGCCGACACAGTCACGGCGACGCCGCACAGGCCGCATGGCCAGCAGCACCAAACCCGGGGGTTTAGTCGGTAAAAGTCCGACATACCCCCGTCGCTCTCTCGAGTGGCGGGGGATCCTATGAGGATTTCCCCTCCGGTAAACAAAAAAAAAAGTCGCCTCTTACGACACCCGTGGGTAAAAAGGGGTAGCGACATTCTAAGCCGGCACTACACGGCAAATGATAAAATAATTTCAAACAATAATTGTCGGAAAGTCCAACATATCCGACATTCCTTACTTATTCTTTACAATATATGTGTCAATATTTCCTTGCCCAAAAGTTTTCCGGCAATACTTTAGCTCAGTTATAAGTTATAATGTAAAACAATATTTTGGTAATTGAATTTGAATAAAACTTATCTAGTTTCTTCTCAAATCCCATGCACTGTAGATCAGTGGCCCGCCATTGCGGTGTCACATTTGCAGCAGTGCTATACAAACTCACGACACCAGCTGACCGCATTCTATAGTGTGAGCCTTCCTAGAAATCGTGATACAAACTTAATAAACTTAGTCTAATTAATTAGTTATTTCGAATATTGAATGCTCATTAATTACACACTTCAAACTGACAGCGATAATTTCGTCCGTAGCTCTGCTAACTTCTTCTGAAATACTATAGGATCAGACTCGCTGTCTTGAAGGTTATTATAAATGTTTGGTGCACTTACTATAGTTGTTGAAATTGAGGATAACTGTGTTATCTTATTTCTTGTTGTTTTGCCAAAATTAACATTTCCGTTTCGTGCGAGCGAGACAGCAATTGATGTTCATAAGAGTTAGAAGAGATACGATCGAGATTATCGTTCTGAAGACTGGACTTATAGAAACTTTCTACCTCAGTCTATTTGACCGATCGATATCTTTTCAGAAATATTTTTCAAATATTACGCAAGCGTCTACTACCATTATTTTTATATCAATAGATTATTCATGATGACAGAAGTCTAACTTATACAGTTTTAATTGGCTGAACATATGAAAACAGCAGTAAAAAATATTTCACGCTTTATTTAACCATTAAATAACATATACATACATACATATTCTCACGCCGTTAGTTCCCATTGGGGTAGGCAGAGACTATCGATTAAATAAATATATTAATAAATAAATTAGTAACCTTTTTCTTTCCTACCATCTCAGGCACGGACGGCAAAGTGTACTCTCCGAGCCAGATCGGAGCGTTCGTGCTGATGAAGATGAAGGAAACCGCTGAAGCCTATCTCAATACTCCGGTGAAGAACGCAGTGGTCACCGTGCCGGCTTATTTCAACGACTCGCAGCGACAGGCCACTAAGGATGCTGGTAAATATATTATACTAGCTTTACGCCCACGTGGAGTTCGGATATTTATTTATTTACTAGTGGTCCGCCCCGGCTTCGCACGGATGGTGCTAAGTTTTTATACTACTAGTAGTAGTAGTAGGGGGAACGAATGAGTTACTTTTATATATTAAACTTTTAAATATTTCTTACATCCAGCGAAAGAACACCTAGAACTCCATTAAACTCATGCATAAACATAATTATACTCACGCCCATTGTTCTCTTTGGGATAGGCAGAGACTATCTACCTACATAGTTCCGATTTATGCCGTAATTTTGTTGCCACACTTTTTGTTCTGTGACTTTTTGTCTCCCATAATGTTCAGTATGTAACAAAAAAGTGGTAACAAGCCGAAAGGGGGTCGTTAGAGAAACATTTCTGAACAACTTCTACAATAGAACCAACTTGATTAGGGATGAAAGTTGATTGCAAATAAGCCACGTAGTCTGAGCACCTAGTAATTTATAAATTCAAATTCTTTATTTGCATTCCACATGTTATATGATCTTACAAAGATAATTCAGTACCAATGTGGACCCTGTAGGGCAAAGCAATATAATTTAATGTTTTTTGACATGAATTCCTCATGTGGGGATTACTACTCATAAATAAAAGATGTTATTAAAGGAAAGAAAGATTTCGACACTGGCGGGGTTCGAACCCCGACGGGGCGTATACCCGAAGGTCGCGGGTTCGAACCCCGCTAGTGTCGAAATTTTTCTTTCCTTTAACATCTTTTATTTATTGACCAATCAATATAAATCTAAATATAAATATAACTGAAAATTAACCTAAAATATTATTTAAAATCTTAAACTAAACATATTGACATATATACATACATCCATATACTCACGGCCGTAAATCCCTTAAAAGGGTAGTCAGAGCCTTGGAATGAGAAATTCCTCATACATAATGACTTAAAATTTAAACATAAAAACAAACATGAAAAATAATAATACTGAGAACATTGTTATGAACTTTCTCCATAACAAATCCCTTAACATTCTGCATAGGAATCTTATATCCTATGATCATACCTAAGATCGAGCCTTACAGCAAGGACATACATATATGCGATGTGACGTTGATGATAATGACAAAACAGTTTACATCGATAGATCACGGTCCCAACGAAATGCTTTAACGCAATCTTACTTTTAAGATTGAATAGAATAACTATATATGAGCCACTACAATATGGAATGTTCTACAAAAATAGCTGCAAGGTAGATACCATTTTGTTAAAAAATAATATAAAATATTTGTGCAGTCCGTACGTGTTGGTAAAAGAGTAAACAAAAATAAAAATCGTTTATTTACGAGAACAGTATATAACAACATACATACATATACTCACGGCTATAAATCCCTAGAAGGGGTAGCCAGAGCTAAGGTATTAAAATTCCTCAGCCACTTTTGGAAGTTTGGTATGCAAAGTTTTTTTTTGGTATTTATTAAATATATTTTTTCGATAGTAAACACGAAAATAAAAGACTAATTTGAATATTTTCCATTTAAAATGAGTAATTATAAAGTTATATTTTTTTTAAGATTGTTCAACTTTTGTACTTAATGACGTCATCGATCGATAAAATCACGTAGCGACATGCAAAATGAAGCGAAATGTTTTATAAAAATGTTGCTGATTGCAAAGCATATCACGAATTTGTGATGTCAAATGAAATTATTACGATATTATACTAAACAAACCTATGATTTTCGATATTTTATTAATAAACTGCAAAACCCTATGTCTTTGAAACAACATTGAAGGTCAAACACTGTTACAGTTTTTTGATAAAATAACAGTCATCTTAGCTTTAATTGATATAATTTCAAGAAAATATTGTTTATAACCATAATATCTCGAAATGGTTTTGTAATAAGCATCACTTTAGTAAAAGTTTGCATACCGAGTTGCGTGGGGAAAAGATGCTAAAATAAAGGTTGTTGGTGATGGGTCTCCAACCGCATCGTCCAAAAATCCCTCAAAAGCCCCTATACCGTTAGTCGCCTCTTACGTACACCCACCGGAAGAAATGGGGTAGTGCTATTCTAAGCCGACACTACACAGCATATAAGATCAATTACTATAAGTAAATATAAAATGCACTGTAGATCAGTGGCCCGCCATTGCGGTGTCACGTTTGCAGCAGTGCTATACAAATTCACGACACCAGCTGACCGCATTCTATAGTGTGAGCCTTCCTAGAAATCGTGATACAAAATATTTACTTTCACATTCACGCCGTTAGTTCCCATTGGGGTAGGCAGAGACTATCGATCGCCACTTTATACGATCCTGGTAAATTTCTCAAGCTTCGTTCACATCAATCTTTTCTTACATGCTGGTTCTGGTATTAATTAAATTATTGTATGATGTTACTTAAAACTTAACAATTTTCTAATTTAAATCTTTGTGTTCATGAAAACCTCATGTGGGGATTATTGCTAATAAATAAAGGAAAGAAAAATTTCGACACAGGCGAGAATCAAACCCGCGACCTCGGGTATACGCCCCCGTCGCTGTGCCATTGAGCTACCATGTCACCGCGTATACCCGAGGTCGCGGGTTTGATTCTCGCCTGTGTCGAAATTTTTCTTTCCTTTATTTATTCTTCATTTATTAACAATTATTTACATAGCATGTGTAAACTATTTAACAATGAAGAACGTTGAAAGAACTATTTCCTAACTCCTAGTAATTGAGGACTTACATCTTCCGTCATCAGCTCAGCAGCATTACATTATGATTTCCAGAGGCAAATGCCAATATAATATCAGAAAATATGTAAAAGATTTCTCCAGGATCCTATCATCAGACCTTGATATCCTCATCATGGTATCATTTCTGGAGTATCTTCTTTCTAATAAAAAAATAATAATCAAAATTAGTTCGTAAATGGCGAAGTAATCGGTGAAAAAACATAAAAAAATGTTTGAATTGAGAACACTCCTTTTTTGAAGTCTGCTAATTAAGTGTAGTGTCGGCTTAGAATAGCACTACCCCATTTCTTCCGGTGGGTGTACGTAAGAGGCGACTAACGGTATTGGGGCTTTAAAGGGATTTTTGGGCGATGCGGTTGGAGACCTGACCAGCAACCTTTATTTTACCATCTATTCCCCACACAACTTCTAAAAGTAATAAATAAAGAATAAACAAAGGATAGAAGAATTTCGCGCTGGCAGCCATTAACACGGTAGCTCAATTGGTAGAGCGACGGGGCGTATACCCGAGGTAACGGGTTCGATACCCGCCTGTGTCGAAATTTTTCTTTCCTTCATTTATTCTTTATTTATTAGTAATAATCCCGACATGAGGTTTTCATGAACAAAAAGATTTAAACTTCTAAAAGTGGTTGACGAATTTGTAATTCCCTAACTCTGGCTACCTCTTCAAGGGATTTATAGCCGTGAGTATATGTATGTAATGATTGTTGACATTACTACATTCCCTACTTGGCTACACTTGTGGGAACAGCAAAGATATACTGGCCAGTACACCCTGTTGTGTACCAACTTATAATTTGTATCTATGCTTAACTCGTAAAACATTTACACTCCGCGATGTAGGATATGAGTGAGACGCTGCTATGTGCGAGTGAGACCGCAGTAGTGTGCGCTCCAACATGACTCCCACATATGTATATAGTAAACCGTGTCGTGCAGGTCAGATCGCGGGTCTCAACGTACTACGCGTGATCAACGAGCCCACGGCCGCCGCGCTGGCCTACGGGATGGACAAGACGGACGACAAGATGTGAGTGTACTACACTTGTTTATACATACGTACACACGACGTGATAGCTCCATGGGTAGAACACCGGTTATCGTGCAAGCTACTAGTGTTCAAATCCCGGGTCGGGCCTACACCAATTTGTCTTTTCTAAAGACATATGTGTGGTTAATTTATCACGGTTGTTAACGGTGAAGGAAAACATCGTGAGGAAACCCACATGGCTGAGTTGTACTTAGTCATGTGACAGTTTATTCGTACAAAACGGCGATAGGCCTGCCCCCTATCACGTGAGTACACTGTCCATGCAAAACGTGGGTACCTTCTCTGGACACTAGATGGCGCTACCATGTGAGTTCAGAAGTATTGGTACCTCTGCCAACCCCTTCGGCAAAAAACGGCGTGAACATTTATGTTATGTTTTAAAATTGTGTATATTATAGAGCCAACTTCGATGGAAATTTTGTAATTGGTAATTTCTAACGATTCGTCAAATCAATTGGGTCAATTCTAAGAGGTGGCAGAGCCAACCCCTTCGGGGATAAACGGCGTGAACGTTTATGTTATGTTTATATATTTTTAGTTTAGTTATTCAATACTAGTGAGCTGAGGAAATTCTTATTCTGAAACTCTGCCTACCCCTTCTTGGGATTTATAGCTGCGAGTATATGGATGTATGTATAGTAGCATAACTATAAACGCGCTGTCTGTGTGTCACAGCAATTTATTTCCGAAACTATACGCTTCTAGGATCAAGGATAATATAAAAATATAAAAAAAATGGGAAGAATAAAAGAGCATGTATGAGAAGAATGATGAATGTAAGAGAAGCAAGAGAGATTTGCCTGGATCGTACAAAGTGACGATCTATAGTCTCTGCCTACCCCAATGGGAACAATGGGCGTGAGTATAAGTAAGTAAAAATGGGTGATATCTATACCTCTCAAGCTTCCCTAAAATTATTTGTTCTTATCATACATTCTTACTTCTTCTCACTTTAAACTGATACGTTGACTTGTAACGATTACAATCTGCATAGCCAGTGCGAGCGACCTTATACTAGATATCGCGTGGTATAAAACAGCCATCTCTTTCGCACTTGCTTAGTACCGTATACTGTCATCTCATTCTAACCGATATCGTGACGATAAAATAGCGCTCGTGCTAGGCCCCCTGCACTAGTAGCATAAGGCTTATGAGAGCGCGTATGTCACATGAGAAGTGAGAAACTGACAGTTTGCTCTTACAAATCTGTCAGAATCTCACTTCTGATATGACATACTCGCTCTCACACGCCTCATGCTACGGGGGCTGAATACAAAAATAGGTTGATTAACATACATATACTCACGGCTTTAAATCCCTAGAAGGGGTAGCCAAAGCCAAGGAATTCGAAATTCCTCAGCCACTTTTGGAAAGTGGAGTGGGGAAAAGATGGCAAAATAAAGGTTGTTACATCGCCCAAAAATCCCTTAACAGCTCCGATACCGTTAGTCGCCTTTTACAACACCCACCGGAAGAAATGGGGTAGTGATATTCTAAGCCGACACTACACAGCAGGTTGATTAAAAATATCAAAATTCGGAATATGCTTTTATTGGTTAAACATTGTGAAATACTACGATATAATTAATAATACATTTGTTTTAGTAATAAGATACTTAAAGCGAGACTAACTAGATAGCACATAGTTATAATTATTCATACATTTTGTTAGGTTATTCCATATGTTCGGTATTCGTTTGCCAACTTCTTTCTACCATATTATTTCATCATGGCTAAACTGATGTAACGCAATGTGTGTTTGCTAAAGTTATCTGTACAGTATATATTTTATTTATAGCAAAGCTAATAACTCCTTTATTAAACACAATTGAACAAAATACATCACAACATCAACTGAATATCCATAAAAAATGCTCTTGATTTTAGCTTCAACAATTAATAAAATATGGTAGTTTCTTCCAACCATTTAGGCAACCACCAAAGCGGTTTCCCCGGCAACCATTCCATATTGATTAGCACCCACACACCGGTAATACCCAGTATCGCCACCCACAGCCTCTCGGATAGTAACGCTGTTTACCCCGACAGTGATGCGGTCTGAAGATTGCAGAGGTACAGCGTTGTAGGTCCAAGATATCGTAGGCTCAGGGGTTGCACTTACTTGGCAATAAATAGTCAGGTTCTGGCCGGGGGGTGATTGGACGTCTTTTGGGG
The DNA here is from genome assembly GCA_963576735.1 of Bedellia somnulentella. Classification (NCBI taxonomy): domain Eukaryota; kingdom Metazoa; phylum Arthropoda; class Insecta; order Lepidoptera; family Bedelliidae; genus Bedellia; species Bedellia somnulentella. The sequence goes on from OY755195.1 coordinate 10,700,293, forward strand.
GTGGTATCGTGAAGAATGGCTCGGCTGGGGGTGAGAGAATAGGATGTATACTAATAAATAAAGGAAAGAAAAATTGAGCCACAGGCGGGAATCGAACCCGCGACCTCGGGTATACGCCCCCTGGCAGCCATTGACACGGTAGCTCAATTCGGTATGCAAAGTTTTACAAAAGTGGTGCTGATTACGAAACCATTTCGAGAATTTATGTTTTTGAAACATATTTTCTTGAAATCAAATCAAACAAAGCTAGGATGACCGTTATTTCAACAAAATACTGTAACAGTATTTGACCTTCAGCGTTATTTTAAAGAATCGTTTTTGCAGTTTATTAATAAAATATCGAAAATCATAGGTTTGTTTCGTATAACACCGTACAAATTTCATTTGAGATCACAAATTCGTGAAATGTTTTGCGATCAGCAACATTTTTGTTAAGCATTTTACTTTATTTGCATGTCGCTACGTGATATTTTCGTTCGATGACGTCATTAAGTACAAAAGTTGAACAATATTTAAAAAATCATAACTTTGCAATTACTCATTTTAGATGAAAAATATTCAAATTAGTCTTTTATTTTCGTGTTTGCTATCGAATAAAAATATTTAATAAATACGTAAAAAAAAACTTTGCATACCGAATCGGCAGAGCGACGGGGGCGTATACCCGAGGTCGCGGGTTCGAATCCCGCCTGTGTCGAAATTTTTCTTTCCTTTATTTATTCTTTATTTATTAGTAATAATCCCCACATGAGGTTTTCATGAACAAAAAGATTTAAATTAATAGGATGTGTGTTAGTGTCGTTAAAAGGAGAAAATTTGGGTAACAATGGTACGATGGGAAAGAAAATATGGCAAAAACAACTGCACTGGTAGCATGAGGCTTCTGAGAGCGTGTATGTCACATGAGAAATGAGAAACTGACAGATTTTGTATGGATAATCTGTCAGTTTGTCATTTCTCATGTGACATACTCGCTCTCACAAGCCTCATGCTACGGGGGCTGAGTTGTCCTTGCGTATATTTTTGTACTATTTTAATGCGGTCACAACCAAACTATTAATTTTTTATGGAGTAACTATGGAAAAATCATATGAAATAGCAATTCTTACAACAAATTCGACAATTGAAAAAATCCTTCTTTTGAACATACATACATATTATTTCGGCTATAAATATGAAAATCGGAATTAAAATTTTGGAAAGAGATTTCTTTAACATTTAAATGCTCGATATTCTATGACATTACATGACCATTCCCCATCCATTAGGCAGGTATAGTTTCCCTTATAGCCCACCCTGGTTTCCCTCACCGCCAGTCTGCGGTTGTTTCTAGATATTATTGAACCTAATATTACCAACTTACAATTCACAGTCACAGGAATGGAATGGCTCCCTCCCTCAACCTCACACGTATAGTTTCCCTCATCGCCCATCCTGGTTTCCCTCACGGTCAGTCTTCGTCCATAGCTTTGGTTGTATCGGGATATTCTCGAGCCGGGAGACCCGTTTACGTCTGTACCGTCTTTGGACCAGTCGGGGTGGGGCTGGGGACTGAAAGAAATATGAAAAATAAGTTTGAATCCTCACTGCTCATATATGTCCTCACCAAGTGGCTCGAGCCTATCCTATATAGGGCAGACTAACGATTTCTACCGTGATAGTAGCCGGGACCGACGATTCAAGCCTGCAATATCCTTCCAAATTAAATTTGTAAGGTTACCATCCCTCGGGAATCGAACCCGAGACCTCCGTACTTGAAACCAAGTGTTTAACCGCTAGACCACGGATGTTTGAATGCAGGTTCATATATCAACAAACAGAAAAATATATTATGCTCTTAGTACATTGGATATTTTGCCAGTAGAAATTTAATGAATGTTGTAATTGAAGGTTTATTTGTACATACATATACTCACGGCTATAAAACCCTAGAACGGGTAGCCAGAGCTAAGGAATTACAAATTCTATTAAACGTTTTATTTGTACTACTGTGAAAGGCTACTTCAGCTAAGATCAGAAATTTCCACAAAACTTAATACCAACAGTCAATCAATTTGCATCCAAAATTTTTCTCCATTTATTCAAAACGTCTGAAACTCCTTCGCGATACTATGAGGATAGGTATTATACTCCCGATTTTTGCGTTGAACTTAAATCCGTGCTGTCCAAAAAATACTTATACTATACAAAAAAAAAACAGGACTCACGTGCCACCATAAACGCAAAACAGCTCTGTCGTGTGTCCTCTCAAAGCGACAGTTGGTCCACTTAAATATTGCGCGACCACCGAAGTGGTGTTGTCCACCGAAGTGTTCTTAGCCACCGAAGTGATATCCACGGAAGTGACGCTGACTGGGCGGAACGTAGCGGGGGAGGCTGCCTTGCAAACGTAACGGAAACCAGGAACCACATCCGGTTGGAGGAATGAAGAGAACCATAGAGTTCCGTCTGGTGTTGAGAATATTCGGCGGTCGCGGATTCGGTGGGACACTGGGGGTGAAATAAGTTTGGTTACAGTAGGCAGAATACAAATTTCAATGTTAATTTACTAGAAAAAACATAACATTATGAAAATAGCATGACGTTAGGGTATGCAAATACTATAGAAGGGAGTCTGTTAAGTCGGTTACAGATAGTTTTACGTTGTAATATTTTAAGAAGGTAAACCACATCCGTTGTAAATTTATATCAATTTGCTTTTGCAATACAAATCATTCAAACTAGTCAGAAAATAGTAAAAGCGATTTAATTGTTTAAATGAAAGAAAAATGGTTTAATACTGACCCACATCAGAATAAATAACATAAAAAGAGCATTTACCTTATTTTATTAAGTAAAAGGATCATGGGCATTTTTGTATAGGAGCTGGGCGTTATACCAACACTAATAAAATGCGTTGTAATTTACTTTATTGCACGTCTTGATAACCCCTACATACTTGTTATCCCCAACATGGACCGGGTATTATTGCAAAAAAAACACAAAGGTTGGTTAAATAATACTTTGCCATCAGGCGAAAAAAAATCTTCGGTCATCGTCTTAAGGACTATATTCGTTTGATCGCAATTCTAATACTGACACCTTATTAGTTCACCTCACTTATGCATTGCTGTTCTCTCGTAGGGGAAAATAGCTCTCCACACATGGTGTTAAGACCTATATTTGTTTGCTGTTAAATCACTATTCGTTTACACAAATACAAAAACATAAATATGAGGTTCGAGACCCGTCAATGAGTTATTTTTAATGTTTATTTTCTAATAGTGAACATATTAGTAATGTTTTGGTTGTCAGTCCTAAGCCTGGAAAGTATAGAGGACAATCGAGATATTTATTCTTACTGATATTTCATGATAAATAACTATATTTCTGCAAAATTAAATACAAGTAATACAACATATGGGACTCATTCATTAAACATTATCAAAAGCATCATTTTTTTCATTCGCGAACTAGCGAATGTTATAAGAAAGATACGAGAACGCGAGAACCGCAAGTTATTCATCTTTCCAACTCAATCTCTTCATTTAGTCCAATTCGTTCTGCAGTTCATTTAGTCCAACGGCTCTGAAGGAGCCTAATGAGCCGCTGAACGAAGTGAACTACTGGACTACATTCGCGAAGTAGTTCTTTTAAGTGAAGGAACTAAATGAACTAAGTTCTTTTCACTGAAGCGTTATGCGCATGTCTAACTGACGCGCAGTGACGCGTACGCACGCTTTCTTTGTTCGGTACCTGAGTGAGAGACGTTAGAAAGGGATGGAATGCAGTAATTCGTTAGGTTACCAACCAATAGATTGATATCTTTTGCCTAGTACTGCACGATATTGTCCGTGTTGTCTCTGCGGTGAGCGATTGTTTTGGATTCTATGCGTTTGAACATCACTGAATATCTCTGTTCTCCGGTTGTTTGGCTAATCGCCGTCATAGTATAAAATTAAGTTATGATCATAAGCTTTCACATAAAATATATTTTAACGCTGTTGGTGTTACGCCCATTTTGACCGAGACCCTTTAATTCCAATTACCATTCGGATCGCTGGTAGACTCGAGCTCCCAGAACAAGGCTGGCTCTGGATACCCCTTGGGCACATTGCAAGGGATGCTGAAGGGCTTGCCTTCAACTGGTTCGTAAGAAGCCTCCGTTACACTCTCTAGAAAATTAAAAAAACTACTGTAAAATTTGTTGTTCACTATAACAATTCAGCACTCTATTTAACTCCGAAAATAAATACTATTTATGACAAACATAAATAATTTGCTTGCATGATGCCATTTAACGTATGTTTGCTGTTATGTACAGAAGTCTAGAGGTGGGGTCCAGTATCTGAGATAATTCCGAAGTAAGTGTTTTAACATAAAAACCGAATCAGATTCTAATACAGCCTCATTACCTCACAAGGGATACTTTATTGTAAAATTATCTAACAATTTTATTTCTATTATCTCCATAACTTACCAACATCCAAATACGCCTCTCTCACTTTGACGAGCTGCGAGCTCGCCACCCCGATGTCGGTATGAACGAAACATTGGTAGTCCCCCTCGTTCACCGACTGCGGTTTTAGTAGGAGTACTCGGCTGTCTTCCTGAGTAAAGTACACATCAGAGTTCTGCTCTAGTGCTGTGCCATTTTTGGTCCATGTGTACCTAATTGGGAACAAAAAAACAATGAAAGAAAAGTAGAAAATATCCAGAGGAATATACTTCGATGTATTTTTCAATAGAAAACTGTGATAGCTTAGTAAAACACTCATCTATCATGTAGAGAGGTATGGGTTCAAATTCCGATTCGGGTCTACACCGTAGTGTCTCGAGTCATTTCTGTGGACAAATTATCAAGGTTAACGATGGAAGAATATAGTTAGGAAACCCATGGAAACACCAATGTTGGTGGAAGGAAACACTGATAGTCCCCTTCGTGGACCGACTGAGGTTTTAGCAGGAGCACTCGTTTGTCTTCCCGAGTAATACATCAGAGGTCTGCTCTAGTACTGTGCCATTTTTGGTCCATGTGTAACTATTTGACGTTCAGAGAATAAAAGAAATAATTTAATGTTTTTTGACATGAATTCCTCATGTGGGGATTATTACTCATAAATAAAAGATGTTATTAAAGGAAAGAAAAATTGAACTACTTGAACGTGAAAAAAAAAAAACAAAGGATAGAGAAATTTCGCGCTGGATGCCAACTGACACTGTAGCTCAGTTGGCAGAGCGACGGGGGCGTATACCCGAAGGTCGCGGGTTCGAACCCCGCCAGTGTCGAAATTTTTCTTTCCTTTAATAACATCTTTTTTATTTATGAGTAATAAAACAAATGTTAGCACTTTTTAAAAACTTTATCCAAAAACGTAAACACGACATTGTCGGCCACGAACGCAGCTTTCGACGATCCTGGCACACCTCTGGAGCTTCATCTAAATTCATCAGAGGGTCAACTCTTCACATTGGGAACGAAAACAGGCATACTCATATCGTCTAACCCATATTAAAATTTATTTCTTTCTTCCTCGCACGATCAAGTATTCGTATTTTGATATTTCTGATATATGAGAATACATCCTCCGTAGTTATATCGCTGGTTTCATCGAATAGAAAGCGCCAAAATTTATATTGTTCTTTACCATAAATTAAAAAACGTTAGATAGGTCATTTACGAGGAAACCGGCGCTTACGAGTGGCACCGATTGCGGCACACCACTAGAAATATATCCAAACAAGACACCAAGAAATACATTTTAAATGTAGGCGAGATAGCACATCTTAAAGCAAGCGCTAAAAAGAGATAAATATATTTTCTCTGTACCGTCGTGAAATATGACCGTTTGACAAAAAATAATTAAGACCTATACACACGATTTATTATAAATTATAATTAAAACGTTGTAAATTTATAATACTTACGAATGATAAGTAATCTCATAATTTTAGTAGTTTTTCTACTATAGTTTGTGCAAAATCTCATCACACACGACGGCTTTCTCGATTATTTTGATAAACAAACACGCCAAAATAGGTGAACGATTGCGACGGCAGCTAGTGCGCGACTGAAGTCAGATGAGCCATTTAGCCTGTTTTTTAAGTGCCACTTATGAGAGCGCATGACTTATCTACGGTTTTTAATTAGTACATCTATGTTCTATACATATTAAAATGTTAAAATCCGAATATTCGATCGTGCGAGGGAGAAAGCAATAAATGTTAATATGGGTAGAAGTGAGTGTGCTAAATATTGTTGTCGGCGTGAAGAAGTAGACCTTCTGTATTTTCATACATGCTCTTTTATTCTTTAGACCTCAGACGCTTGCCTTTATGAGCATATCTCTTTTTGATTTAATTGGCTCTATAAATTTATTTTATAATTGACTTTTACAATCCTCTCTATGTATACTACCCATAATAACATTCCTTTCTATCTTTCGTACAATGTCTTGTATCACACCGCACCTTTCATGCATCACGCTATTCCTCAAACAACATAAGCTAACATTAGAAATAATCTGATGATTCTCATCTTGTATTCACTCTGATCTACTGCGTCTTCTGTCATACCAAAAATTCGCTGCCATATACAAACGTAGGAACTAAAACAGTATCATGCACTGCTAAATTAGATTGTTAGAAAAGTTGGTATACTAGTGAAATAAGTATATACTTACGTCCTAGCCCCTCGTTCCCTCGTGTCGTGATCAGTCTGGCAATCTAGTACGACCGGCTGCGTGCCGCCGCGACGGTACATTATTTCGCTGGGAGGCTGGCCGCGCGGGCCGTGGGACCGGTGCGGGAACACTTGTGGGGGTCCGCGGGACGCTGCGACGTGAATTGCGTGGGGAAATTACACATATTACGAAAAAACTAGAGAGGAGTAACGTGCGTCAACGTTATTTTGTTGATAATCTATACTCACGGATGATTCGAAGAGAGGGGTAGCAAGAGTTTTAGAAATAGAAGATGGTGTCGAAGAACTATTGCAGGGGTCCGCGGGACGCTAGGACGTGAATTGCGTGGAGAATATAAATTTGATTAACTGAGTATAATCCTTACTGATATTATATATAAAATAGTGAGTTGGTTTGTTTGTTTGTTCCGCTTTCACGCCGTAACTACTGAACCGATTGCTATGAGATTTTGCAGACGTATAGTTCGAAGTATGGATTAAATGGTAGGGATATTCTTATACCGGAAAAATGATATTCCCGAGGGAAATCGTGGGAATGAAAAGTTTTTTTATAGTTGTGCTATATTCCAAAATATAACCGAATACCACGCGGGTGCAGCCGTGGGCGGGGCTAGTAGTTCTATAAGAAAGCTAGTCTATGTATAAATCACGAGTTTAAAACCAAAAGAACGACGTGATAGCTCAGTGGGTAGAACACCGGTTGACGTGAAAGCGACTAGTGTTCAAATTCCGGGTCGGGCCTACACCAATTTGTCTTTTCTAAAGACATAAGTGTGTTTTATTTATCATGGTTGTTAACGGTGAGGGAAAACATCGTGAGGAAACCCACATGGCTGAGTTGTACTTAGTCATGTGACAGTATTCGTACAAAACGGCGATGGGCCTGCCCCCTATCACGTGAGTACACTGTCCATACAAAACGTGGGTACTCTGAACACCAGGTGACAAAGTCACGTGATGTTCAGAAGTATTAGTACCTCTGCCAACTCCCTCGGGGATATTCGGCTTGAACGTTTATTAAACCAAAAGAGGGGTAGCGAGAGCTTCGGAGTAGACATGAATTGCTTGAGAGAATGTAGATATGATTAATAACAAGCTGTATGGACGACGAAACGAAGAGCGGGAGCCGAGTTTTAGAATTAGAAAGAACACTCGTGTGGGTCAATAGTTGTATTGATAGTAATTCAAAATGAAGTTGAATAAAAAAAACGTGGACAGTGATTATTGAATGCAAAAGTAGTTAAACCATGGATTAAAAAAAATTTAAATAAAAAAACTCGCTCGATTTACCACAAATTATTATGATATAAAGGAATGTTGATAGATATGTAAACCTCGCGACAAGCTTTTATTATTATATATAAATTGTGTATAATGAGGAGTTGTTAGTGTAATCCAAAAGGAATATTTTATTTTCTTCTTTTTAGAGCGTTTAAATAAAAGCTTTTTTTAAAAAGTTTTTTTATTTAATTTTTTTATTTTTTACTTTTTAGTTATCGCTGGCTAGGTTCCTCCGTCTGGTCATCTCTATTGTTATTTATTACTCTCAAAATGCCCTCTCATTTGATACCCATATTGTAGAAGTAGACTAAAGGTAACTATTCCGCCATCCTGCATGGTCCGCCATATTGGATTCAGAATGACGTCATATTCTTTTTCTAGTCAATCTTAACAAGCCCTTTCATTTGATACCCATATTGTATAAGTGGATTAAATATAACTGTTCTGACATCTTGTATGATCCGCCATATTGAATTTAGAATGACGTCACATATCTTATCATATATTGATATCCAAACAAAATGCGTCCACAAAATTTCAGCACAAACGGTTGAATATATCTACTTCAAAATTGAGTTCAAATGTTTCACCCGAACACACAAATATACATACATTGCGAGTTAAATAAAAGCTAATTTAATGTTTTTTGACATGAATTCCTCATGTGGGGATTATTACTCATAAATAAAAGATGTTATTAAAGGAAAGAAAAATTTCGACACTGGCGGGGTTCGAACCCGCGACCTTTGGGTATACGCCCCCGTCGCTCTGCCAACTGAGCTACAGTGTCAGTTGGCATCCAGCGCGAAATTTCTCTATCCTTTGTTTATGTTTTACACGTTCAAGTAGTGTTTGCGTTTCCTACCTCCGAATTTTAACTAATTCGGACGGCCACTTGTCTACCTTTTCAGATAGAATGCAAATGTTGGAAACGCCTAACTATCACATAATTTAATGTTTTTTGACATGAATTCCTCATGTGGGGATTATTACTCATAAATAAAAGATGTTATTAAAGGAAAGAAAAATTTCGACACTGGCGGGGTTCGAACCCGCGACCTTCGGGTATACGCCCCCGTCGCTCTGCCAACTGAGCTATTTATGATTAAATAAAAGCTTTTAAAAAAGAAATGCAATACGAATCCCGGAGCTACTAATACCTCTAAACATCACATGACACTTTCCCCCCTCCCATAATTTTTAGCTGTGTAGCGCCGGCTTAGAATAGCGCTACCCCATTTCTTCCGGTGGGTGTACGTAAGAGGCGACTAACGGTATTGGGGCTTTTTAGGGGAACATTGGGCGATGCGGTTGGAGACCCATCACCAACAACCTTCATTATACCATCTTTTCCCCACTCAACTTCCAAAAGTGGCTGAGGGATTTCTAATTCCTTGGCTCTGGCTACCCCTTCTAGGGAATTATAGCCGTGAGTATATGTATGTATGTATGTATAATTTTTGACTCAAACAATAAATATAAAGCAGACACTCACGTTGGTCTCTCGCGACGATGATCACGTGATAGTCTGCCAGAGCGTTCTCCGGACCCGCGGGCGGGAACGCAATCGCTGCAATTATACACTTTATTAGATATTTACGCTAACGCGTATAAATAGCGAAAAGGGGTAATCAGAGATGCAGAGTAAACATTTGTAGGCCTCTAAAGTGTGAGAAGATGGTAAAATTAAGAATGGTTAGTGGTGGGCCTCCACGCACATATTATCGCCTAGTTATTATTTTTATAAACTGACCTTAATTCTTAGTTATATGTACCTTTTTAAAAACGACAAATATCTGTACTGTACTATAAAATATATTTTGTATAGACTGTTAATTAGTTTAGGATCTATAAGATATAGTTAGTTCTAGACTTATGAAATGTATTGTAAAAATCTACTGTGCATCTGTAAAGATCTGTTATTGGCCTTACTTTATTTATATTATCAACTGTGTATTATTACTTATTTCGCTTTTAATAATCTATTTTAATAATATCGCTAATAAAGTAAATAAAAAATATTTTCTAAGGAATGTTATTAAACATGTTGTACCTGAGCGGCCCCATCCGATGGTGATGTGATGCCTGTGGCACTGAATTGAATCTAGAAAATACAAAAACAAATATTAATAACATTGCATAAGAATACACGTAAACTAAAGAAAACAATATTATACATATAAATATACTCACGGCTATACATCCCTAGAAGGGTAGCCAGAGCTAAGGAACTTGAAATTCCTCAGCCACTTTTGGAAAGTTGAGTGGGGAAAAGATGGCAAAATAAAGGTTGTTGGTAACCTTTTAATATTATATTGTAAAAAAATATATTGTTTAGTTATTATATCTTAACTCCAGTTTACATACATATGACTTCTACTTAAGCCATTAGTCTCTACTGGGGTAGACAGAGATATACTTCTCGAGCTTCATCTTTTCACTTTGGACGCCTGCTTTTTTGAGCACATTCTCTACTTTATCTAAATATGTCATACGTGGTTCTTCTCGTAGTAGAATAGAATAACTCTTTATCGCACTTGAAACAAAAATTTACAAAAATAATAATATGATCAAACAGTTTACAGTGAGGTACAATTTTATTGGCGGTCTCATCTCTTCCAGACAACCTTTGGAAGGTGAGATCGATAAATTACTTATTTGGGTAGATGCACAAAACAAGGCCAAAAAAAACATAATAATCTATTAAGCTTACTTAAAACTAACTTATTTAATTTATATAAATTACTTACTTAAATAAATACAAAACAGAAGTATTATCTTGCCAAGTACCGTCGCCATTTTGGATGCTAAATAAAACAAAAAGTAATTAAAAACAGGATTTAAATATCTATCAATTTATAAAGGCATAGATTACTATATAAGTAATTTACTGGGTGTATTTTGATAGAACTTGCGAAGCTCCGATATGATATTTAAATCATCGTAAAAATAATCACCTTGTTAAGATTTAGCTTCCGGGCTTATAACATACAATACCTTATGGAGTCTTTTGGAACATACATACATATACTCACGGCTATATTTCCCTAGAAGGGGTAACCAGAGCTAAGGAATTATGAATTCCTCAGCCACTTTTGGAAGTTGAGTGGGGAAAAGATGGTAACAATAAAGGTTTTTGGTGATGGGTCTCCAACCGCATCGCCCAAAAATCCAATAAAAAACCCAAAAGATTTTGGAAGTGCAGAAATAATCCTATTGTACTAATATTACATTCACACAGGTTAAACTGAATTTCTTTTAAAAATCTAAACCTATTGTATTCTCTATTTACAAATTCGTTAACTTAGTAATGGCATCTTCATACACTTAAATTTATTTTTTTCCTGACTACTGTTAAAGCAGTCTCTTAGTAAAGTAATAATATCGGCTCCTAGTAATAACATAATAAAAAGAAATTAAAGATTATTTATTCAGAAAAAAGACAAATGGATAAGACTTAAATAAAATACAACATAAAAAGTTTACAAAAGAAAAATATTGTCGTTTACACACGCTGATGCTGTACTAGGTCGAACCCGTATTACAGTCACAACTTCAAAAATAAAATAAATCAAAAGTAAATCACTCACCTTATCGTCTGAACTACAACCTATCGCGTCCTAGCAATATATAGCAGCTATGCAAGCGCAATGATTTGTTTTACCGACACAAAGATGTAGTACAATGGCTGGGATCGCCTTTGTCGACGGAAACTTGCACTCGGTCACTCTCCACGGTTTAGCCGCATATCTTATTCACGACAAGGAATCCCAGAAAGGGTAGACAGAGCTACGGAATTAAAAATTCCTCAACATACTTGACTACATACATACATATACTCTCGGCTATAAATCCCTAGAAGGGGTAGACAGAGCTAAGGAATTGAAAAATTCCTCAGCCACTTTTGGAAGTTGCGTGGGGAAAAGATGGTGAAATAAAGGTTGGTGATGGGTCTCCAACCGCATCGCCCAAAATCCCTTAAAAGCCCCTAATACCGTTAGTCGCCTCTTACGTACACCCACCGGAAGAAATGGAGTAGTGCTATTCTAAGCCGACACTACACATCAAAAAATCATAAAATTATAAGAAATTAAATATTACATTACTGATTCGCGTAATTTAAAGTATTTAATCAATTGCCGTGTAGTGCCGGCTTAGAATGTTGCTACACCTTTCTACCCACGGGTGTCGTAAGAGGCGTCTAAGGGTATTGGTGCTTTTTATTGGATTTTTGCGATGCGGTTGGAGACCCATCACCAAAAACCTTTATTTTATCGCCTTTTCCCCACTCAACTACCACCAAAACTACTTGGCTCTGGCTACCCTTATAGGGATTTATAGCCGTGAGTATATGTATGTATTTTAATCAATTAATATAAGTTACGATTTTATCTATATATGTTGATTGTCCAATTAAAAGGCAAGTCATATTAGTCAAACATTCAAACATACAGCTATAGTAAGGTATGATAATCGTGTATTATAAAATATCTATAAGAAATGTCAAGAAATTATAATTGTATTCAGTATTTGTTTGAAAGTCATGTGTCACGGTCGCCATTGTTGCGCGGGAACCGAACTCACGATCTATTTGTATGATTTGATGGACTTATATGTTATTATCAACTTCCTATTACAAACATTAGATCTTCTCACGCCTGTGAATACCAAAAAGGGGTATATAGAGCTTCAGAACTAGACATTTCACTTTGTTTAATTTTAGCGGGGAAAGATAGTAACATCAAGGATAGTAGATGATGTACAGCCACATAGCCAAACGATCGCTTGAAAAGCCATTATACACCCGCAGGATAAAATGGGTTAATGCTATTTTGAGCCCACAATACAGAGCTAATTAACTCTTATGTTATAAAGACTTCCCAATACGAATAATAAAAAGAAAAGAAAATATTTATTCGTTGCATACAAAATTACAACACTTAAACACAAAAACAAACAAGTACAGTAAAACCAGATAAACATTAAAAAGTCTTGCAACGAAAGGGTTGCTAACTCAGCGTATTGTTGTGAGTGTAACCTCACAACACTGATTTTCAGTTAGCACCTGACAATAAAATGACATACGGACAAAATCTAATACGGTCATAATGGCATCTCTTCTCTTCGGAGATAAATAACATTGAAGTAGTCACACTCGATCGCCAGTACGATGCTGGCAACTTATATACATACATACATATACTCACGCCATTAGTTCCCATAGGGGTAGGCAGAGACTATCGATCGCCACTTCGTACGATCCTGACAAACCTCTCTGGCAACTTCAAATTTTATGTTCATCAATTGGTTAATACATTCTCCTTTATCTGGTTTATCGTGATATGCTTAGTACCTCTGCTTACCCTTATTTTTTTATATTAATTTCCTTTCCAACTTTTTTGATAACTATTTTGGTGCCTTGTAGTGCCGGCTTAGGATGTCACTACCCCTTTTCTACCTACAGGTGTCGTAAGAGGCGACTAAGGGTATGGGCCGTTTTAAGTGATTTTTGGGCGATGCGGTTGGAAACCCATCACCAACGATACTTTATTTCTACCATCTTGGTCCCCATCAACTTTAAAAAGTGGCTGAGGAGTTTGTAGCTCTGAAGCTCTGGCTACCCCGTTAAGGGATTAATAACCGTGGGTATATGTATGTTATTTGATATACAATTTATTGAAATTTCGAATGTTATTTTATTCGTAGCAACACATAAATGTTTTTCTATAATTCCTGACCAATAACCCCTATTATCTTTCACAGCATAGCGGTATACGATTTGGGCGGCGGCACTTTCGACATCTCAGTTCTGGAGATACAGAAGGGAGTGTTCGAAGTGAAGTCCACCAACGGAGACACGCTTTTAGGAGGAGAGGACTTCGACAACGTGCTCGTCAACTTCTTGGTCGACGAGTTTAAACGAGACGTGAGTAACGCTCATATTAATAATAAGAGACTAATATAGGGATGACTTAAACGGCGACTGAGGGTATTGAGGCTTTTAAGTGGTTTTTGGCAGAAGCGGTTGGAGATCCATCTATAACGAGTACTTCAAAATCTTTTCCTTACTCTATTTCCAAGAGAGGCTGAGAAATTTCTCATACCGAAGCTCTGGCTACCCTTTCTAGGGATTTATGGCCGTGAGTATAAGTATGTATATATACATAAAAGTTGCCAGTCCTAAATAATTGGATGTTCTACAGCCACTTTTACAAATTTGTTGCGTAAATGATGACAATTCGGTATGCAAAGTTTTAAAAAGTGATGCTGATTACAAAACCATTTCGAGATATCATGTTTTTAAAACATATTTTCTTGAAATTATATCAAACAAATCTAAGATGACCGTTATTTTAACAAAATACTGTAACAGTATTTGACCTTCAGCGTTGTTTCAAAGACAATCGTTTTTGCAGTTTATTAATAAAATATCATGTATGAAAAGATTGATGGATGTAAACGAAGCTAGAGAGGTTTGTCAGGATCGTACGAAGTGGCGATCGATAGTCTCTGCCTACCCCAATGGGAATTAATGGCGTGAGTATATGTATGTATGTATGTAATAAAATATCGAAAATCATAGGTTTGTTTAGTATAATATCCTAATAATTTCATTTGAGATCACAAATTCGTGAAATGTTTTGCAATCAGCAACATTTTTATTAAACATTTCGCTTTATCTGCATGTCGCTACGTGATATTTTCAATCGATGACGTCATTAAGAACAAAAGTTAAACAATCTTTAAAAAATCATAACTTTGCAATTTCTCATTTTAAATGAAAAATATTCAAATTAGTCTTTTATTTTCGTGTTTACTATCGATTAAAAATATTTAATAAATACCAAAAAAAAAACTTTGCATACCGAATTGGTGATGGGCCTCTAACAGCATCGCCCAACAATTACTAAAAGTCCGCAAAACCTACTCTTACAGTCAAGGTTTATAAAACTTAAAGCGGAATAGCCAAAACTAAAAATTGATATTATTAGTTATTATTGGAAATTGAGAGAGGAACATACATACATATACTCACGCCATGAGTGAGGAAAATTTAAATTAAATGTTTCTGGTGATGATACTCTAACCTAATCGCCCAGTCTCAATATTATATGAATAATTAATAG
The DNA here is from genome assembly GCA_963576735.1 of Bedellia somnulentella. Lineage (NCBI taxonomy): Eukaryota > Metazoa > Arthropoda > Insecta > Lepidoptera > Bedelliidae > Bedellia > Bedellia somnulentella. Next base: position 10,715,383 of record OY755195.1, read on the forward strand.
AAAAACGTGACAAGATTAAGAGTAGTTTTGACTCTTCATTTTAGCTAAGCAACAGTAGTCATTAATTTTAAACCTCCATCATTTAAACATCCATTTTTGCCGTGTAGTGCCGGCTTAGAATGTCGCTACCCCTTTCTACCCAAGGGTGTCGTAAGAGGCGACTAACGGTATTGGGGCTTTTTATTGGATTTTTGGGCGATGCGGTTGGAGACCCATCACCAAAAACCTTTATTTTTACCATCTTTTCCCCACTCAACTTCCAATAGTGGCTGAGGTATTTATAAATCCTTAGCTCTGGTTACCCCTGCAAGGGAAATATAGCCGTGACTAATGTATGTTTGTATGTAAACCTCCCTTAAACTTTGCTTAAATTAATTTTCCATTCCAGCAAGGCGTGGATCTCCGCAAAGACGCCATGGCAATGCAACGACTGAAGGAGGCGGCAGAGAAAGCCAAAATTGAATTGTCTTCAGCGGCTCAGACTGATGTGAACCTGCCTTACCTCACTGTGGACCAGGCCGGGCCTAAGCATATGAATTTGAAGGTAAAGCATTATTATTACTAGAAAACATTTTAAGGGCCTCCCCGCATTTTGCAGCTATTGCGCTCACTCTTACGTCAAATTTACTGAGAGTGACAGGGACGGAAAAAACGCGCGCGCAGGATAAATGTAGTTTATTTAGTTTTATTGAATAACTATAATGTTTAAATGAAAAGTAAAACATCAAAGTTACAGATCTTAAAGCCACGCGTATATAGACACATAATGAGTTCACATGTATGTTATGCCAGTGGAGCCTATACGGTTTTTATGGAAACAAAGCATGTTCCAATTCAATTTTTTTCATCATATTTTTCAACAAATTATTAAAATGTTAAACATCAAATTTCAACACCATGAACTAATCACCAACATATATTTTATTCATGTCATATCAATATCATCAAATCAGACTATAGAATTTCCAAACAATCAATATCAACCTATTTTTCCGGGGACGCCCTTAATCCATTAGATAATGCGGGCAAGTGCCGAAGATTATAGAATCTAGGATTGTGGATAGAAACATACTAATTTGAAAGTATATTGGCCTCATCATTATATCATTTTGACACACTATAGAGACGATATACGGCCGACCAAGCAAAGATGGAGTTATCTTCAGCAGCTCAGACTGATGTGAACCTCTCATATCTCACTGCAGATCAGGCCAGGCCTAAGTATTCAAAATGATAGGGTATAGTGGCATTATTAACATATTTATGAAAACATCATGTATGTAAGAAAAAATTTGAAAGCATTTTCCAAAAACTGTGACAGACATACTAGAAGTCTTAGAGATAATAATAACATTTCAATTCAAAAGTACAGATTGTCAAAAATAAATACATCTTTTATGGGGTTATGTGTAAAATTTTATAACAAAATACCTGATGACATTTTGAATCTAACAGAAAATAAATTCAAAGTAATTATAAAACGCAGTCTTCATTTAAAAGCTTATTACAGTTTAAATGATTATATGATAGATGAAACTGCTTGGTGTCACCAGGGCTCTATTCAGGATATTTCCAGATATACACCAATATTGTAATATGACTAAGAAAAGATGTGTGTTGCTGAGTTTCTTACGGGTTCTTCTCGCAACAATACACCTTCCGAATCCGAAGTAGAGTCAGTAGAGTAAGATTTAACTTATACGTAAGTTTGTGATGTTCAAAAAATAGAGAACAATTCTGTTTATTTTGAAATAAATATTTTTTATCTTTATCTTAACATTATAAAACAGTATCATCCTTTGGGTCATATGGGTAAGGTCACCAGGGGACTCTCTTTCTTTTATTGAGATACTTACTATTGATATTTATGAGGTGTGAGGACATTCCTTTCTTTAATTGATTTTTTATTTATATATTAGTATCGGAACTATACATACACAAGTTATACACTTCCACTTAGATCGAGGGTTAGATCATATTTTTTGTATTTCTATTCTCTTAAGCACTACGTTGAAATAGCACGAATTATATATTTTTGTTAATATAACGTGGTGCAAGAATGAAACAGAGTTTAAACCTCCCCAACATATATATGCTGTGGGCCAAAATTACTTTGTTACATTTACTAATAACACAGACCTGCAAATTTTAACTTTTATTTTCCCCTTTTGGATTTGAATGCTGATCTTGGGGTATTTTGGTGAGTAGATTACGAATATGTACTTGGTTTTTTTCTATCACCCTCAGTTTTTTGAAAAATCCCCACTTTGTAAAATTTAAAAAAAACACGACTATTTGAGTATTTATTTTTTATTACAATTAAGAAACAATTACATGACTTTAAAACATTAAAAATATACTTGGGGGACAATAAAAAAATAAATAAAAATATCAAATACTTTTGTGGTATCTTGCTTTTTTTTCACTGAAGCTCCGATTGTGAGATTTTCGCTTGAAATTGCTTCTTGATCATCTCGCTTTAACAGCCAACAATAGTCTGCCATCATTGTTTTATTCCACTTTCCCTGATAGCGACGTTCCATCTCCTTCAAATCCTGGTGAAATCTTTCGCCTTGCTCTTCACTTACAGCTCCCATGTTATCAGGAAAGTAGTTCAAATGTGAATTAAGGAAATGAAGTTTAATGCTCATCGAACATCCCATTTTTCCGTAATTTTCAATCATTTTCTCCACAATTTCTTCATAATTTGGGCTTTTGTGGTTTCCTAGGAAATGTCTTACTACTTCCTTAAAAGATTTCCAGGCTTCTTACTCAATTTCACTCAATTTTTCATCGAAAGCTGTATCTTTCATCAATTTTCTTATGTCCGGACCAACGAATATACCTTCTTTCAGTTTAGCTTCAGAGAGAGACGGAAATATTTGGTGTAGATATTTAAAACCTTCTCCTTCTTTGTTTAGCGCCTTTACAAATTGTTTTATCATCCCCAGTTTTATGTGTAAAGGGGGTAGCAAAACATTGTTTCGGGGGACTAAATTATCTCTCACAACATTTATTGTTCCAGGGACCAATTCAGTCCTCGGTGGCCACTCTTTCTTAGTCCAATGTTGTTCTCTGTTTCGACTATCCCACTCGCAGAGAAAACAAGGGTACTTCGTATAGCCACCTTGTTGACCGAGCAGCATACTTATAACTTTCAGATCTCCACAGAACATCCAACCGTGTTCTTCGTACTTTATTCTATCTAACACATTTTTCAAGTTGTCGTAGCATTCTTTCATATGTACAAAATGGGCGACTGGCAATGAAGCGTACTTATTGCCATTATGCAAAAGCTACTGCTGCTTTCTGCTTTCAAACTTCGTTTTGAGGAGTCTATGAACAACCTCCATTCGCTTGCGTCATATTCGATGTTAAACATTTTCACTAAGCCTGGAATGTCTTCACAATACACTAGATCACTAGCTTCAGCAAAATGTGGTACAAAGTCTTTTTCTCTGTTGCGATACCAAGAAAATGTAGTGCCAGGAGCAAGCATATTCTTTTCAGATAGTCTTGAACCGAGGAGCTCAGCTGCATCTTTTGGCAGATTTAGATCTCTAGTTAAATCGTTCAGTTCTGATTGTGAAAATAATTGTGTTCCACTTGTTATTATTATTATTAGCCATTTATGTCCCACTGCTGGGCAAAGGCCTCTCTCCCCTTCTTCCACTCCAAACGGTTTTGAGCGGTCTCCCACCTCTTCTTATCCCAGAGACCCAACTCGTCACTCCATCTTTTCCTTGGTCGGCCACGCTTTCTCTTTACAGCGGGAGTCCATTGCGTGGCTCTTTTGGCCCATCGGTCCGGGTGCATCCGAGCAACGTGGCCGGCCCAATCCCACTTCAATTGGGCCGCCTTCTGAGCTACATCTATAATTTTTGTCTTTGAGCGCAACTCTGTATTCCGGACTCTGTCTAAGAGCCGGATTCCGAGAATGCTGCGCTCCATGTTTCGTTGGCAAACCCCAAGTTTAAACATTTGCGCGTCAGTCAAAGACCAGGTTTGGGCTCCGTAGGTAAGGATGGGAAGAATGCACATGTCCATGAGCTTACGTTTGAGGGAGAGCGGAAGTTCTCCCTTCATTAGCTCTTTCATAGACCAAAAGCTTTTCCAGGCATTTTCGACACGTCTTTCGACTTCCTTGTCCTGTCGAGCCTGGAAAGAGACTATTTGGCCTAGATAAATATATTCCTGGACATATTCGATTCTGACCCCATCCACGTCCACTAAATGCTCCTTGCTGTTAGACATGACCTTGGTCTTTGACATATTCATGCTCAGTCCAACCTCAAGGCTTGCTTGGCTGAGTTGTTGTAGCATAGATTGTAGCTCAGAAGCCGTGTAAGAGAACAGCACTATATCGTCGGCGAAGCGAAGGTTCGTAAGCTTAACCCCGCCGACATCTATACCCCTGTTTACCCAATCCGGCTCTAGTGACTTAAAAACTTCTTCCAATACACTCGTGAAAAGTTTGGGGGAGATAGGATCGCCTTGCTTAACGCCTCTTTCAATCGGGAATGGGACACCTGGAGTTTGAAGCTTAATGGATGCTGTACTGTTTTTGTATATTTGTTTCATAAGGTTGATATAGTAAAAGTGAATATCTTGATTATGGAGGGCTTTAAATATTGATTGATGTGAAATACTGTCAAATGCCTTAGAGTAATCGACGAAAGCAACGTACAGTGGGAGGCTATATTCTTGGTGCTTCTCTATAATTTGGTTTAAAGCTTGCAGATGATCGGTGGTCGACATACCGGGGCGAAAACCAGCCTGCTCAGGTGGTTGAGCTTGATCGAGTAGATCAGATATGCGGCGCTCTATAACTTTGATAAAAGCCTTATACAGGTGTGATGTCAGGCTGATAGGACGGTAGTTGCCGATATCTGATCTTTCTCCCTTTTTGAATAGCAGTATAATTTCGGAATGACATATACTGTCTGGAAATCGCCCGGTATGCATAATAGCGTTGAAAAAATTTGTGATGTGAGGTAGTAAAATGGGTTCGCCTAACTTCAGTACTTCTGTTGAAATGCCATCATGGCCTGAGCTTTTGTTAAACTTCATTGAGCGCAAGGCACAATGAACTTCATAGCCTGTGATTGGTGGAATATCATCAGGACAGCAGAAAGCTGAAGTAGAAAGCTTCAAAGTAGAAGTGTTCCACTTGTACTTGGTTCAAATTCAGCATCAGGTTGAGATACCTCTTCGACTTCACTGTCACTGTCTTCAGCTTGCAATGATTCCAAGTATGGCGGTGATGGCGGTGCAACGTTCTGGTCGCGAAGCACAGCGGGTGTTACTGATTGCAATGTTGGATATACAATGTCTTTTTTCGTTTTTGAATTGTAGCCTGTAGTCTTGCAGCAGCAAAAATAACAATCTTCAGCATGGTTCTGAGGTTCTCTCCATACCACAGGCGATAGGAGATCAAAGGTATTGTTCTTTCCTTTTGACCACTTTCGAAGTTCACGAACGCACGTCGTACAAACTTTATGTGGGACCCACTGTCTATCTTGATTGGCAATTGTTAGGCCAAAATACATATTGTAAACATTACTTATGAATTCAGTAATGTTATGCTGCTGTTTTCTCAGCATAAACTGCCCACAAATGTAGCAAAAATTGTCCGGAGAGTTTAAACACTTTCGCGATGACATTTTTCAAGTGAGCGTTATGAATTGCACAGAAGTACTGATTTGTAGAAAAAATTATATTGCTATTTATACAAAAAATATATCATCTACCTTCATTAACTCTTTTCTAACGATTTAAGTGAATTTTTATAAAAAAAAAACATTAAGTCTACTAGAAACGAGATATTTAGCAAATGACTCAAAAATCCTATTTTTTTTTATAATAAAGGTATGTCACTTAGTTAATTAAGTTTTATTTAACTAATTTTATATTTATTAGAACTCATTAATTAGTGTCTAATGCATTCAGTGCATTTTTTGTTTAATTCGAATCGATTTAAATAAAATATTATTTAAAAACTAGGAAGGCCTAGGTAATTTTGGAAAAATTAAACGATGCTAAATAACTAAAAAACCTGACGTGATGGAATTTTTTAAATATTTTTCCTGTAATCAGCGCCCCAAAATCTATCCAAATCAGTCATCAAAACTGAAAGGGGAAAACCATTGCAGACCTGTGTAATGATTAAAACGTTTGAGTTTTAACCACGGACATGTATTTGAATAGATGCCGCAAGTGCATGTACTTCGCGTGTAAAAACTGAGTAAAATTATCTTAGTTTATCGCCATTTGATTGAGTCCGTGCTCGAATGTTCTCGGTGACAGATGTCAAGCTAAATATAAAAAAATGCCTAATTGTGCCGTATTGAGTTGCAAAAACTATCTAAATAAAGCGGGACTAATTAATAGAAAGATTTCCTTTCATCGGTAGGTCACTTTATTATTAGATTATGCGGTTTTTATTGCAAAATCAATTATTTCGTGTTCGTTGTGGTTTTACACTGAAAAACTTTTAAACGAGTGTGTATCGCTTAATTTATAATACATTGCCGCTTTTAGTTACAAAGCTATCTAGTATGGCTTGTCTATTAAAACACGCAATGAACATCAAAATGAACGATATTTTCACCTGTCAATCAGCTACATGGTACGGTAGCTATTGTCATATTTCTGTCATTTTAAGCAAAATGTGTTGTACCTACACAGATAGTTGCATTCGATTCTAATTTTAATCGATTTTGGGAATAGAGAAATGATAATATTCGCGATGGATGTTCCATGTATCTAAAAGTATTTTTTTACTACAATGTTTCTGTTTAATTAATAATTGGAATACTCTTGTTTTAACTTTGTTTTTATTTAATAAAAGAACAGTTTAATTTTAGTTACAAGTTTTTCTCTAAGCTACATTTCTTAACGTGTGGTATGTGTCAGTCTTTATTTACTTCCTTCTTTCACTCAGTGTTGCCAATATAAATGTATATATATACACGAACACGCCTCCTTACATAAGTTCAAAGCTTCTTAAGTACTACAGTAATTATAATCAATTAAGGAACTATACTCCTTTAAATTTAGCATTTTTAAGTTAGTGAATTTAAAATTTCCCACAGGTTTTGTAAATATATCTGCAATTTTATTTTGTCTCTATTTTGTATACTTCCCTGCTAAACATTTTAATTTACAAAATGATAGTGAACTTCAATATGCTTAGAATTCTTTGTAAAGTTTCCATACTTAGAAATAGCTACAGCTGCTGAATTATCTTCATAGATTTTAACTGGTTTACAAACCTTAGTAAAGACATCATTCATTACACGAATGAGAAAATTTAATTCTGTTACTACTTCTGATAATTCTACATATTCAGCAAATGTTGAAGAGTTTGTTACACTACTTTGTTTTTTTTTTATTTCCAATATTGAACAAACGAAGAGTTCCGTACTATCATCTATAATAGAAAATAACGTTTTTGTATGGGAGCCCCTTTGATATTTACTTTACTGTTATTTAATTATTTATTTTGAAAGGTGATATACAAGTAAATATACTCTGAAAATTTTAAGTATCTACTTATTAACGTTTTAATATTGAGCAAACAATTACGGAAAAAAACACGTTTATTGAAGGCCCCCCCCTTAAAATCCTAGCGGCAACTGAAATACGTCATTTGTGAAAATTTCAGCTTTCTAGTTATCACTGTTTATGAGATACAGCCTGGAGAAAAACAGACAACGAAAAAAAATACTTGATTATTTTTCCTCCTCTACAAGTTATTTTATTTGTTTTTTTTTCAAATCCGAATAAGTTCAGGGTTGTATTATATTTTGTCATAGCACCTTCTACTGGCTTTCCTTTTTGTAGAATAAATTTCTTCTCGGGGTTTTTTTAAATCATTTCGTAACTTTCCTAGAACAAATTATTAAAACTAGTTAATTAGGTAGGTTATCAATAAGGACAAGTTATTATAATAATAAAGGCTACTGAACTACTCACTGACTAACTGACTCATTAACTCACATTACTCTCTCATTAACTGACTTAGATCGTTGTTCTCCGAGAAGATGTAGTGGTGGAGGAAAATATTGTAGGAAGAGTTGCTCAGAATAAAAATGAGACCATGAGAAAATAGCGTTATTAAAAAACTGGTATAATTCTAGATTTATCATTCTTCTGTCAATTTATCATTCGTCTGTCGATGCACTCGAATGTAATCGATTGAATCGTTTACGCGCTGACGGGGAGTTCCTATCACTAAATTGCTCATGTGACGTCACAGTAGGTGGAAAAATAATGGCACGCTTGGTTTCTATACAAGAAATGACACTTGCGTTATCTATTCAAATACAGATCTGTGGTTTTAACTATTAATTGTTGAAGATCACTCCTAATTTACTTTCGTGTATGAACAATTGGTGATGACTTTCATGTTTTGTTATGTTGTCCCAACTGTAAAAACGTTTCTTATGTTTTCGCTTTTCACACTTAACACTAACGCCCGATTTCTGAATTGAGTATTCAAGCTGAGAACGACTTAAGTATCGTTTTGACTCATTCAGTTGTTAAGATTTCAATGCGACAGAACTATACTTAAGTTGTTCTCAGCTGGAATACTCAATTCAGAAATCGGTCGTGAGTCTGTATATTCCAGATAAATGTTAAAATGATTATATCGTAACACACATATATATAATTCCAGATGTCCCGCTCCAAGCTAGAATCGCTAGTAGGCGACCTCATAAAGCGCACCGTAGGACCGTGCCAGCGCGCCTTGCACGACGCGGACGTGGCGCGGCAGGACGTGGGGGAGGTTCTATTGGTGGGGGGGATGACGAGGATGCCTAAGGTATGGACAAACACATACATACATGCAAACATACATAAATATCACACATACATATCACACTCTCAGAACGAAAGAGGCTCAACTCAAAAATAGAATAGAATAACTCTTTATTGTACATCAAACACAAATTTACAAAAGAAATTATCATACAGTTTACAGTGAGGTACAATCGGCGGTCTTATCGCTAAAAGCGATCTCTTCCAGGCAACCTTTGGAAGGTGAGATCGGTAAACTAGTTATCTGGGTAGATGCACAAAACAAGCTTACTTTAAAACTAACTTATTTAATTGAAATAATGATATTGAGTTACAATACTACACAGACGTTAAAAAGCATAGGCACGAGAAAACACCCGTATTCTTAACACAAAAAGGTTCAATTTCACTTGGGTCTATATCGTCTCGTATTCATACCTTGTTGAGCATGATTTTAAGGTCTGTGTAGTATTGTATATCAACATTTTGACATAGGTCACTGTAGTATTAAGCGTGCGACATACATATACTCACGGCTATAAATCCCTTAACAGGGTAGCCAGAGCTTTGGAATGAGAAATTCTTCAGCCACTTTTGGAAGTTGATTGGGGAAAAGGGAAAAGATGGTTATAATAAATAAATGTTTTTGGTAACGGGTCTCTAACCACATCGCCCAAAAATCACTTAAGAAGCCCCTATACCCTCAGTCGTCTCTTACGATTACCCACGGGTAGAAATGGGGTAGTGTTATTCTAAGCCGACACTACACGGCAATGTAGGAAACAGAAAATAAAAAAATATGTATATAAATGTAAAAAATAAATTGTGATTCTACCGACCCTATGGAAGGAGTGTTATACACACTGATTAGATCAACGCAAATAAACACGGCAAACGTGATAGGAGTATGATTTCAAGTAACTATAGAACAGTATATCAAGTTACTTAGAACGACCTGTGTAGTGTCGGCTTAGAATAACACTACCCCATTTCTGCCGGTGGGTGTACGTATGAGGCTACTAACGGTATTGGGGCTTTTGAGGGATTTTTGGGCGATGCGGTTGGAGACCCGTCACCAAAAACATTTATTATTACCATCTTTCCCCCAATCAGCTTCCAAAAGTGGCTGGGGAATTCCTCATTCCAAAGCTCTGGCTACTTTGTTAAGGGATTTATAGCCGTGAGTATATGTATGTATGTTTTCCCCACGTAACTGCCCGAAAAGTGGCTGAGGAATTTCTAATTCATTAGCTCTGGCTACCACTTCCAGGGATTTAATTGCAAAAAATCACAAATTCATGCATCCCATCCAGTATCAGTCAATTATATGCATTTCCATTGCCAGGTGCAACAAACTGTACAAGAGATATTCGGTCGCGCGGCGTCCCGCGCCGTGAACCCGGACGAGGCGGTGGCGGTGGGCGCGGCCGTGCAGGGCGGCGTGCTGGCCGGACACGTGACCGACATCCTGCTGCTGGACGTCACGCCGCTGTCACTAGGAATTGAGACGCTGGGAGGAGTCTTCACCAAGTTGATTACGAGAAACACCACCATTCCGACGAAGAAGAGCCAAGTTTTCTCTACCGGTGAGTGTTAACATGTCGTCTAGATAGATTTTTTGGGTGATTTGAAACTGATGGAATCCTTTATATATGTCAAAGACTCTAGTATTGTTTGTCGGTAAGTTTTACATGCGATAAAGTGTGTTAATTAGACGTCTAGGTAAATTGAAACTGATACAAAGACCTATATCAAGAAAGTCGAGTTTTGTCTAGTGGTAGGGTAAACCCGTTTAGAGTGGTCGTTAATGCTTGGATGGTTGTAGTAGTTGATTACTAAGTATCACCTTTGAAATGGGTGGAGTCTGTTTTTCTTTTTAACCACCAATGCATCTGCCAAAACCGTGTTTAAATATCACTTGTTAATGTTTGTAATGTTTGATAACTTTTTTCTTTAGTTGAAAAGCGGATTTTTTCAGATGAAAAGTAACTGTGTTCTAATAAATCTAGCCCAACAATTTTGCAGAATAAAATACTTTCTGACAACTAAAGTTGTCACATTTGTTAATATTACTTTACAGACTCCACATTACTCTCGTTTATTAAAGAAAACATTTAAATATTTTTTTTATAATATGCACTGTAGATCAGTGGCCCGCCATTGCGGTGTCACGTTTGCAGCAGTGCTATAATAACTCACGACACCAGCTGACCACATTCTATAGTGTGAGCCTTCCTAGAAATCGTGATACATTTTTAATAAAATATCTAAATTCCCATCATGAAGATACTATTGTTGTTTTATAATTGCTGTTAACCAGGTGAATTCAGTTGGATTTCACGTATTTAGTGTGAGATTGTACCTAGAGGTTCCAACGCTCAATCGCATGCCCATAAATGTCTTACAAAATTTCTAAATTTTAGTAGAATAAACCATCGAAGACCCTTTGTAAATTTCTACGGATTTCTTTATTCAACTTTGACAAGTGACTGAATAATATCAAATTCCAAAGTCACCACCATTTCACAACCCAGAACCATAACTAGTCACAACCATTCTTTAGTTAGTAGTAGTCCAACCTCCATACTAGTCCAACCTTTAATAAAAACCCTATTACTTTTCTGCTGTGTAGTGTCGGCTTAGAATAGCACTACCCCATTTCTTCCGGTGGTTGTACGTAAGAGGCGACTAACGGTATTGGGGCTTTTAAGGGATTTTGTGCGATGCGGTTGGAGACCCATCACCAACAACCTTTATTTCACTTTCTTTTCCCCACGCAACTTCTAACAGTGTCTGCGGTATTTATAATTCCCTAGCTCTGGCTACCCCTTCAGGGGATTTATAGCCGTGAGTATATATGTATGTAGTCACAACTATAGTAACCACCAACTGTCCCCTCTCCAATTGCCCCATATCCTAACGCGCGTGTTATTCCCAGCGGCGGACGGGCAGACGCAGGTGGAGATCAAGGTGCACCAAGGCGAGCGCGAGATGGCGGCCGACAACAAGTGTCTGGGACAGTTCTCGCTGGTCGGGATCCCGCCCGCGCCCCGGGGGGTGCCGCAGGTCGAGGTGGGTGGCACTCATATTGGAAATCATTTATTTCTAATTTAAATCTTTTTGTTCATGAAGACCTCATATTACTGATAAATAAAAAATAAATAAAGGATAGAAGAATTTCGCGCTGGCAGCCATTGACACGGTAGCTCAATTGGCAGAGCGTCGGGGCGTATACCCGAGGTCGCGGGTTCGATTCCCGCCTGTGTCGTAATTTTTCTTTCCTTTATTTATTCTTAATTTATTATTATTCACATATATTTCAGAATCTTGAGAAGTTATACAACATTTTCTCACTCAACTCCCAAAAGAAGGATTTCATATCCAAATTGTTACCTTTTTACTCTGATGTATGTATTTACTTAAATTTGAGAACGTTAAAATGTAGTAAGCCGTTGTTTGATGTCTGCGTTTTATTATTACTTTATATTTATTTAATGGTAGCACCAGCACTAAGTATTATATTATAATATTTTACCCATAACCCTAATAAATATGTTTTATTTTATCATCCGTATTTCTCAATTGAAATTTTATTATTACTTCTCAGGGAATAATTCTATCGTACTTTTTAGAAATACATCCAAATTTCTTACTACTTTCATGATATTTTCATGTGATTAATATTTACAGGTGACATTCGACATCGACGCCAACGGCATAGTGCACGTCAGCGCGCGAGACAAGGGAACTGGCAAGGAACAGCAGAGTGAGTAGTGATATTGTACACCGATGTATATATATATATGTTATGTTACGTTTGTGTGTCGACTTAGAATAGTACTACCCCATTTCTTCCGGTGGGTGTACGTAAGAGGCGACTAACGGTATTGGGGCTTATAAGGGATTTTGAGCGATGCGGTTGGAGACCCATCGCTAACAACCTTTATTGCACCATCTTTTCCCCAATCAACTTCCAAAAGTGGCTGAGGAATTTCTCATTCCAAAGCTCTGGCTACCCCGTGAAGGGATTTATAGCCGTAAATATGTGTATGTATGTACTTATCTGATTTGTATTAATTCCAGTCGTGATCCAATCGTCGGGCGGTCTCTCCAAGGACGAGATAGAGAACATGGTGGCCGCCGCCGAGAAGTTCGCAGCCGCCGACAAGACGCGGAGAGAGAGAGTGGAAGTTTGCAACACGGCCGAGTCGGTGCTTCATGATACTGACACCAAGATGGACGAGTATAAGGCGCAGTTGCCCAGTGATGAGGTCATTATATGTAAAAAAATATTGATTTATATATATAGAACAAGAGTAACAAATGATGTTCATTAGTAGATAACAATAGGAGATACACAGAGAGAGAGAGGGGAAGTTTAAGAGAAGAAAATCCAGAAAATGATGTATATCTTAGATTTACATGATGAAATGTTATGAGTTGAAGTCGGTGCTTCATGAGGAATTAAGTTGAACGAATATAGGGCACAGTTGCCAAATGATGTGGTTATTTTAATAAATATATGTAGATAACAATAGGAGATACAGAGGGAAAGAGAGAGAGAGGGCAAGTTTGCAGGTAATATTTGGTTAAATTGTTGAATATTGAGAAAATATTCCGGAGAGAAAATTTGTAATATAACGTATATCGTAGATGCAGAAATGAAATATAATATAATCCTAATTTAATGTTTTTTTGACATGGAATTCCTCATGTGGGTATTATTACTCATAAATAAAAGATGTTATTAAAGGAAAGAAAAATTTCGACACTGGCGGGGTTCGAACCCGCGACCTTCGGGTATACGCCCCCGTCGCTCTGCCAACTGAGCTACAGTGTCAGTTGGCATCCAGCGCGAAATTTCTCTATCCTTTGTTTCTTTTTTACACGTTCAAGTAGTGTTTGCGACGGGGGCGTATACCCGAAGGTCGCGGGTTCGAACCCCGCCAGTGTCGAAATTTTTCTTTCCTTTAATAACATCTTTTATTTATGATAATATAATCCTATTAATATTATAAATGTGAAAGTTTGAATGTTTGTGTGTTTGAGGCGAAAAGGCTCCTCAAGTATACAATGTATATGAATGAAATTTGGCAGAATGCTAGATAATGACCCGAATTAACAAATAAGATACCTTTTATCTGGAAATATGCCTAAAGTGTCAAAGTTTCGAAAGAGATAGGAGAAGTTTGTAACTAGAGATAGTGGGTGCTGCACGGTACCGAGACCAAGATGGACGAGTTTAAGGCGCAGTTGCCAAGTGATGAGGTAATTATAAGTAAAATGGTTGAATATGACAGTAACAAGGGGAAATTGGTGCTTCATGATGAGAAAATAAGTTGAACGATTATAGGGCACAGTTGCCAAGTGATGGGATAAAATAATAAGAAATGAACGTATATGTTAGAAATCTTAGTTAGTTAAGTTGATGCTTCATGGTAAAAATGTACGATAAACGAGTAAGGGCGTTTATGCCGCATGATGAAGTAAGAAAAGATAGAATAATAAGATATTTATAAGTATGGAATAGTTGATATCTCATATTGTTAAATGGCAAAGACGGTACTCGACAAAAAATAAATAAAAATGTCGATGACAAGTTGAGTTGCCACAGTAATAGTTTTATGTTAGAACCTTATAATAGGATAAGTGACAACGTGATAGCTCAATGGGTAGAACATCGGTGATGTAGAAATAATAGGATCTTCCTTTTGCGACTTGTTTATTGTGAAACTGTTACAATTAGCTTAGTATTTAATTGAACAGTCTAAATGACTTCGCGTCTTCTCCGTGTCTTCTTGGGATTCTTCAATTGTGAAAAAGTTGTGCAAGTTGTGCAAGGTGATGGAATAAGGGGTTTTCAGTATGTTAGCCTCCCTTTTTATGTAAAAATAGTGACAGTTAATTGTCTCTACTGTGCAAGTGATTGACGTGAGTGACGCGACTCTGGATTGTTTATGTTTTGAGCCCGTTAAAGCACTTGGATTCAAGTGGCTTTAACATACTGGGGGGCCATTGAAGACGAGTCTTCAATCTTCTTCTACAAGTAGGCACAAGCGATTTATGGCTCGCCTTACTGTCGATTGCATGGTCTTGATATCGGCCACTCTCGGGACACCATCTGCTCCTGGATATAGTTTAGTGAATCGCCCTCTTCGCCATAACAGAGGTGGAGAGTTATCTTCGCTTATTAGGACAAGATCACCCATGCGCAAGTCTCTACATCTTACTCGCCATTGAGTTCGCTGTTGTAGCTCTGATAAATATTCCCTGTGCCATCTCCTCCAAAATGTTTGCCGTAGCTGCTCCAACAGTTGAAAGCGATCCAATCTCTTCGTCGGTAAGTCTGCCAGATCCGGTGATGGAAGAGCCGTGAGTGACCTGCCGAGGAGAAAGTGTCCCGGTGTGAGAACTGCCAAATCATTTGGGGAGGAGGAAAGGGGAGCGATGGGTCTACTGTTGAGGATAGCCTCAACCTGGGCAAAAAGAGAAGATAATTCCTCGAATGTGAGGTGGGTGTTACCCATGATGCGTTTAATGTGAAACTTAGCAAGCTTAATGCCAGCTTCCGCGCTTCCGTTGAAATTAGGGGCGTAAACCGGGCAAAATCTAAAGTTAATATTTTGAACATTAGCAAACTGCACAAATGAGTCTTTATTGTCGTTAAAAAATGAATTTATTTCCTTAGCTGCGGCAACGAAATTTCGCCCATTGTCACAAAATATTTCCGTGGGTTTTCCCCTGGCGAAAATAAAAGCATAAAGAAATTATGATGATGACCACCGTTGATGATGATGATAATCATGGTGATTGATCATCGCGCTGATTCAAATACATTTGATAAATGAATCCAAAAAATATATATATGCTAAAGTTCAAAGTCAATGAACTTGCAAGGTCAACTACCTCGATGTCAATGACCTTTAGGTAGTCAGCTGTTTACTGTATCTAGAAGGAAAGACATAATAAAATAGCAAATAATGATTGATCCATGTGTAGGATGATGTAAAGTGTATAAGTATTGTATAAAGTAAAACATTTGTATATAAATGTAAATTAAAAGTAAACCATAAACAATTGTTGAATGTTTGTTGTGTATGAATTCATTCAACTTAGGTTATTAATAACCAATTGGTTTTGGTAAGGTGTAAGTATCACCAAGACGGTAATCTGCTGCCTTGAGTGGGCTGAGAGGACAGAAACGTCTAGTTTTTAGTCTATGAGTTCTAGTTAACTTGGTAAAAGAACTGCTACTAACAAAATTACAAGTTTGTGAATTTTGTGGTAATGAATGGGAAATCTTGCCAGCTATAATCCAGCCTAGCTGTGAATGATGCAGCATGGGTAGGCCTGGACCTAAGGTGAGCCTTTCGGAGCCAAGTAGATCCCAGAATAGATCGCCTCCAATCATAATGTCAACCTTTAGTGGTTGATTGAATTGAGGATCAGCTAATGTGATAGCTGAGGGAAGAGTGATATTTGAAACATCAATGGCTTCATTAGAATGCCTTTTTGCTATGGAAGGCAACACCAAAAAGGTGTGAAGATGTGAGTATGTGCCAGTGCGGGCACGAATTAACGCTGAGCATTGTTGTGGTCTCAGGTTAAGAGAGGTGTTCCCAACGCCCTTAACACTGCTGTGTATCGAGGGTGTGGAAGCTAACTTAAGGCGATTCCTTAAGTCAGCGGAGAGAAAAGAGTAGTCAGAGCCGCTATCTAGCAAACATCTGACTGTCTCCACCTTACCATTTTGGGGATTGATGATGTCAATCATGGCGGTGGAGCGAATGATCCCTGAAGGGGAAACTGGAGGACTGAGAGAAAGCGACTGAGGCATTGAAGGGACAGGATGTGATGATGGAGCAACATCATTTTGAAGAAGGGGAGAGCTGTGTAGCAGAGTGTGATGGCGTCCACCACACTTACGACAGTCTCCATAGGGACACTTGGCAACCATATGGTCAGACCGAAGGCAATTTGTGCAAACCTTAAGCCCAGTGACCCTACTCCGTCTGTCAGCCAATGTGAGCTTTCTGAAACGTAAGCATCGGAACAGTAAATGTTTACCCTTGCAAAGGGGGCACTTGAAATTAGTATTGGTTGTAACTGTTAATGCTAGGGGGGCATTGGGTAAACGTGAGGGCAATTGAGGATTGCTAGCCTCACCGCTTACATTACCTGAAGTTGAAACAATAAATGCTTGAGGTGGATTTATTGTTTGTTTAATATGATTGTTACTATGATAGTGTTTTAAATCATGACTATTATTATTATTATTATGACTGTTGTTTGAACCCTGTGATGTGTTAACCCTTACCTTACTTTGAGGTAATGTCTCTAAAATGTTAGCTCTTATCTTTAAAAATTCTTTTAAGTCATTAAAGGTTGGCAACTCTGAATGAAGATTGCCTTTGTATTCTTCCCATTTGATATTAGTATTTAGATCAAACTTTGATGAAGCTAAATAAATTAAAATAGAATCCCAGTGTTGAACTGGTTGACCTAAAGTCTGTAAAGCCCTAACATTCTTGGTGATGTGATCACTTAAAAACCTAAGAGACTTGTCTGATTCACTCTGCATAACCTTGAGATTAAAAAGTGCACTAAGGTGATTATTAACTAATTGTTTAGTATTGTTATACCTTTCACATAATATATTCCATGCTTCTACATAATTGAAATCAGATACCTCAAGATTTGCTATAACCCTGGCTGCTTCACCTTGTAGGTATGAGCAGAGGTAATGAAATTTATGAATAGGTTTAATGTGATTATTATTGTGAATTAATGATTCAAATGTATCTCTGAATTCAAGCCATTTGAAGTATGAACCATCAAACTTAGGTATAGTGATTTCAGGTAGCCTAAACCCCATTGTGCCTTGACCATTACAGTGGCATGGATGGGAGGCCTTTGACCCTTCAGTGGGATCTTGGAATTGGTCTGCAGGTTTGTTGACACCGAGCAGATTTCGAGCCTTCACAATATAAGAACAGAATTCATTTGATATGAGTTCTCTTTCATCTAATTCATAATCTAAGTTACCAAAATTAAGAGCTTCCATTTGTGATTGCAGGTGTTCAAATTGAGAGTTTAACTCCAAAAACTTATCTAGCTTTAATGATAACATTTGTTCATCCCTTGATGTCAATGGATGGGATTCACATGATTCTAGTAAATTAAATAAATATTTCTTAAAGTGGGTTATTTGCCCTTTGATAGAACTGCGTTTATACTTGAGTACAGTATATTCATCGCTTGCCATTTTGGCAGGGCTTGAGCTTCGACTGGCATGAGCAGTGTTTGTTTTTACTGATAATTCACTGTCAGTCATATTGAAAAGGAAATTAATAATTAATAATTAATAAGTAACTAGTTAAGTGAAAGGTTCTGTATATAGATAAATTTCTGGAGTTAATTGTTATAGTAAAGGGTGTGGCAAGAATGTAAAATTAAAGTAAATTGTAAACCGGTTTACGCTCCTTGTGAAGGTGACGCCGCTGGAGACAACAGGCAGCAGCTGAATGATGCAGGCCTGCGTTCCTCGGTGAAGTTCACGTTCACTGAAATTGTTTGAAACAGTAGTAAGTATATATCCCTGAATCGTTTGGTAGAGCGGAAACTGGCATGAAACTAACCAATATTAAGTTTGTATATTGAAATTAATTGAATTAAGTGAAGAGTTGATTGATATGCTGCTAGAGTTGCCGGCACATGTGAGGTATGAGTACCTTAACTGCTGCCTTTACTTAATTGAGTGAATGTATATAAGCAAAGTGAGTCAATGATTCACATGTGCACTTGATGGCTGTGGAAAATATATGGTTGATTAACCTAAGTGAAGAGCATGTGGTTTTGTAAAATTAGTTATGTTGCTCACTAGTTTTACAAAAACACTAAAATGCCAAAGTGAAGTTAAAATATTGAAAACTAAGTAATTAATGCAAGACAAGGCTGAAATTCTGATATTGATATGATTAAGAAACTATTTAAGTTGACATGTGGTATGAAACATAACCTGGATGTCCTTAATAGAGTGCGCTGATTCCACTTGGTGAGGCGTTGGAGCCTGTTAGATGAATTGCTGTAAGGTTAAGTTGCAATTATCTTTGTAAATGTTATGCGCTAACTCTGTAGCACATGGGAGGCCTATGTCATACACTGGATCACAGAAACCAGCGGCTGTGGCTCAGAAATAGCTGAGTGGTGATTGCCTTGTGCAATCAGTTCAACTTTAATTTCATCATGTGGACCATGCCGTTGAGAATCTATTCTAACCTCAAAATTTTTAAGAAATAAATGGGAAGTAATGTGCTTTCTAGGTAATTAAATAGATTTATGATAAGATTGATGTAAAATACAAAGGGATTGCTGAGATATTAATGGATGTAAATTGATTATCTATTGATTATCTTGACTAATTTGCCCGTGGTGAGGGGTTTTAAGGTGAGGAAAAGAAAGGAATGATTGGCTCACGACACTCTCCTCGGTAAGATGCTGGCAGGTGGGATGGCTGCTGTGTCCAACCCTTGGACCTGGCTTCTTCACCGGCGGCTTGGCGTGGCGTGGCGTGGTCCTCCTTTTCTCTCGTTCTGCTGGTGGTGCCTCTGCTGCGTAGGCTGAAGTTTCTGTTCGGGCGCCAATGTTGTAGAAATAATAGGATCTTCCTTTTGCGACTTGTTTATTGTGAAACTGTTACAATTAGCTTAGTATTTAATTGAACAGTCTAAATGACTTCGCGTCTTCTCCGTGTCTTCTTGGGATTCTTCAATTGTGAAAAAGTTGTGCAAGTTGTGCAAGGTGATGGAATAAGGGGTTTTCAGTATGTTAGCCTCCCTTTTTATGTAAAAATAGTGACAGTTAATTGTCTCTACTGTGCAAGTGATTGACGTGAGTGACGCGACTCTGGATTGTTTATGTTTTGAGCCCGTTAAAGCACTTGGATTCAAGTGGCTTTAACAATCGGTTATCGTGCAAACGACTTGAGTTCAAATCCCGGGTCGGGCCTACACCAATTTGTCTTTTCTAAAGACATATGTGTGGTTAATTTATCATGTTATTTAACGGTGAGGGAAAACATCGTGAGGAAATCCACATGGCTGAGTTGTACTTAGTCATGTGACAGTGTATTCGTACAAAACGGCGATATGCCTGCCCCCTATCACGTGAGTACACTGTCCATGCAAAACGTGGGTACTCTGAACACCAGGTGACAAAGTCACGTGATGTTCAGAAGTATTAGTACCTCTGCCAACCCCTTCGGAGATATACGGCGTGAATGTTTATGTTAAGTTAATGTATATTACATGACGTTAAGAATCTATAATTTATAAATACTCGATCTAGGCTTAAGTCATAATGTAATTTTACTCAATATTCTTAAGCTATTGATTTGCTAAATAAAGAAACAACAAATATATTTCCAGTGCGACAAGCTCCGCACAGAAATGGCGTCTCTACGAGAGTTGCTGGCTGCTAAAGAGGACAAGGACCCGGAGGAGATCCGCAAAGCAACCGCCTCACTTCAGCAAGCTAGCCTCAAACTCTTCGAACAGGCTTATAAGAAGGTACGTACATATACTCACGGCTATAAATCCCTAGAAGGGGTAGCCAGAGCTAAGGAATTATAAAATCCTCTGCCACTTTTGGAAGTTGTGTGGGAAAAAGATGGTAAAATAAAGGTTGTTGGTGATGGGTCTCCAACCGCATCGCCCAAAAATCCCTTAAAAGCCCCAATACCGTTAGTCACCTTTTACGACACCCACCGGAAGAAATAGGGTAGTGATATTCTAAGCCGACACTACACGGCATCTATGAGTGACTTATTATGATCATTATTATGACGACCTCCGTGGCCGAGTGGATAGGTGACTAACTTCTCGGTCTGTAGGTTGCGGGTTCGATCCCCGCTGAGAGAAACATTTATGTGATGAGCATACTTATATATGTTAGTTGTTGAGGTGTACAACAATGAGTTTAGCTGAGGAATATCTAATTCTGAAACTCTGGCTGCCCCTTACAGCGATTAATAGCCTATAATATAGGCCGTATATTATATCTATTAATGCATGATCTGTTAGCTATATTACAAAAGCACATATTTGAGCCACCTAGTTGTGTATCGAGTGGGTGGTCAAGGAATCGTGCGATATTGACTGATGTCTCGTTATCAGCCGACTAGCTCTATAGCTCGTTGGACGATTATAGATATCTACATTTATATTTTGAATGTATTTGTTCATGAAAACCTCATGTGGGGATTATTGCTAATAAATAAAGGAAAGACAAATTTCTACACAGGCGGGAATCGAACCCGCGACCTCGGGTATACGCCCCCGTCGCTCTGCCAATTGAGCTACCGTGTCAATGGCTGCCAGCGCGAAATTCTTTCATCCTTTGTTTGTTTTACACGTTTAAGTAGTGTTTCCTTTATTTATCCTTTATATTCTTCAATATCATCATATATGCGTTCACAATTCTTGGACAAACTAGTTTTTCTAGGCTATATTGATTCGTCCTATGGCTGACAGGAGAATATGATAATAATAAGCTTTCTGGATAGTTATACAATAAGACCAACTAAACTTGTAACCTCACCAGCCCGGCTAGTACGAGCGGTGTTTAAACGAGTTATCTCGCGGGATAAAGCAGCCATCTCTTACGCACTTACTTAGTATCGTATACTTCCATCTCGTTCTAACCGTTATCGTGTCGACAAAATAGCGCTCGTGCTCGCTCTTCTGATGGTAGTATTTCTGAATAGATACCAGTATTGTCTGTACCAGTTCTGCCTAGTTTAAACTAATTTCTCCCATTAGCCAAAAGACGAACCAAAATTAAGGTTGTTGGTGACAGCCCCAATACCCTCAATCGCCTCTTACGATCGTTCACAGGAAGCAATAGGGTATTGCTATTCTGAGCCTTCATAGATATAATATTACATGTATAAAATATAATGTTTTTTTTTCCAGATGGCGGCCGAGCGAGAGGGAGCCAACCAAACTCAGCAGACAGAGACGGAAGACAAGGACAAAAAGAAAGAGGAACAGAACTAAACGTGGCGCCATCTTGCTAAAACGTGGCTGCCACGCACGATTGCGTTTCCAAAGATATGGCTAATGTGTGGCACGGTGAAATCCCATAGATTACAACTCTGAATTTTTATTTAGTAGATGTGGTATATTGTATTGAAAGTCAACCGTTTCAGATGTATAAGTGGTTTTTCTTTACATTTCATTTTGTTGGTATCCATAATGCATCGTTATTTGAATTATTAATGTATTGTTTTTGCAAGTTCTCTGCCACGGAATTTGGATTATATAACTTTTCATTCTAATCAATAACTTGCTCCGACAATGATAATTTCGTTCATATCTCTTCTAACTTGTATGAACATGTATTTCTGTCTCGCTCACATGTAACTAATATTCGGATATTATATACTTTACCAATCAGTTTTAATTATGTTCATGCATATATTCTCACCATTAGTTCCTATAAGTAGGCAGCGGTTAAACACTTACATATTTTACAGTGTATTAGTAAAGATATGGACGAAATTATTGTGCTCAGTTTGAAAATAAATCCTGTAAATGCTAAAAAAGATTCCCCATATTGAAGTGCAATACATACTCGATCAAAATGTATGGTAAAACATTTTAGTAGGTGTCGAGGTGGTGAAAGTTATTTGTTATTTATCCATTTGTGGAGTGATTTGACAATGTCGGTAGTGAATAAAGTTACATTATATCTATAAATATACATATATATATATATATATATATATATATATATACTACATTATTTAGTATTCTCTTTGGAAACACAGTCGTAAATCTTTCGAGTGTTACATATTTCCGCTGTTGATATGGAGAGTTGTGGGCTAACAATTGGCCTTTAATTACTGATTAGATATTTGGAAATTGGTTTTCCGCTGTTAAAATGTACAAGCAATGAATTTTAAATTATCTGAATGAGTCACTTTTTATGATAACAATATGTTTTTTCAGCAAACCTATTTTTGTCAATACCTATCGTATAGGTTTAAGCCATTAGTATGAACATACATATTGATATTTATTTATAAACTGTTTCGATTATAATTTAAAATGATTTACATACGCCCGATTTCTGAATTGAGTATTCAAGCTGAGAACGACTTAAGTATACTCTTGTCTCATTCAGTTGTTAAGATTTCAATGCAACAGAACGATACTTAAGTTGTTCTCAGCTGGAATTCTCAATTCAGAAATTGGTCGTTAAATTCTTATTTGAGTTGATTTCTTATATAGAAAAATTCCCAGTAGTAAACTACTGAAGTACAAAAGTGACGAACATCAAATTACTATTAATACTATTTATATATTTTACCCACTCTTTGTCATGTCTGTTGATTGCATTTCATTTTCGTATCACAAACATTTTAGTTTCTCAACGGATTCGATCATAGGCAATATTTCTATATATACTTGAAACTATAATACATTATAAATATGTGTAAGTGTGAAAGTATTCACGATATACAGTCTGGATAGCCTAATAAAATCCATTCTGTTTTTCTCTCACCCACTTTGTCAAAACACGTAAAAATTTAAGTGTATAATATAATTAGTAATTTTAAATTAGTTCAGTGAATAAAAACATTTCTTCATACTTAAATAATATATTATTTTCGAGTATTTATTGAAAATTATCTATGATCGTACAGTGTCGCCCCCTAGCGTCGACGTAGTGATAACATTGTTATTTAGTGTAAAGTTAGCTTTACTATGGTTTAGTTGTTTTGCGATGTCTGCCTACCCTTGGCTGGCTGCGGTCGCAATTATATGGTTATATTTATACACACATTTTAATTTACAGCTATTGTCCGTCTCTTTCATCTTAGGTGAAGAAAAGAGAAGAAACATTTAGATTTTTTTCTCATTGGTTTTTGGAATATTTATGAATATTATTATTTTTATGATATATTTCCAATGTTTTTTTTAACTAATATCAGTATATCATTCTAATTGTATAAAAGCAAATAAATAGCGTATTTTTAGCTTTATGACAAAATGCGTATAATAGAATGGATTTATGGTATCCTAAAATAATGTTGGATAAATTAATTTAATATTAAATACGGACCAGTAAGTTGGGGTGTGTGTAGAAATATGTGGTCTCACACACACATTGTGCGTTTGTGTGTGCGCGTGTGTGTATGAATGTGTGCAATGTGTGTGTGTGGCCTGATTTTATTATAAATTGTATGTGTTATGTTTAGTTGGACTAGTTTAGTGAAATTATAATTAAATGATTTTAAATGGTCTTTCATTTGATGTCCCATACATACAATAATTATAAAGGTAACCAACATAACTGGAGAACGAATTTGAGGCTCTATATGTGGTAGGCAGAAACCCATCGAGCTGGATATCCTCACAAGAAAACGGAGGTGGCTGGGTTCTGGTACCCTCAGAAGAGCCGAAGAATTCCCGTCGAAGCAAGTGCTCAGCTGGCAGCCAACCGGAAAACGTAAACGGGGCCAAAAACAAACTTGGCGACCTTCTGAGGAGAATGAGGCAAAAGTTGAGGGAATGAAGTGGGAGGATCTCGCAGCCGCTGCCCAAGATCGAGCCAGATGGAGAAATCTACTCAAGGCCCTTTGTCCCTGCTGAGGGACGTCAGGTCGGATGTATGTATATGTGGTAGAAAACTGATCCACCTTTTATAATAGAAATACATACATACAATACATATACTCACGGCTATATTCCCCTAGAAGGGGTAGCCAGAGCTAAGGAATTATAAATTCCTCAGCCACTTTTAGAAGTTGAGTGAGGAAAAGATGGTAAAAATAAAGGTTTTTGGTGACGGGTCTCCAACCGCATCGCCCAAAAATCCAATAAAAAGCCCCAATACCCTTAGTTGCCTCTTACGACACCCGTGGGTAGAAAGGGGTAGCGACATTCTAAGCCGGCACTACACGGAATAGAAATAATGATCACATTTTCACGGCTATATATCCCAAACGGATAAGGCAGGATTTATAAATAGTTCAGCTACTTTTGAAAGTTGAAAGAGAATAAAGCTCATATGGTAGTACGGAATCGCCTTTCTCTGTAAAACCCAGTTGGTGAAAGAATAACATTAAAGTATTTACGAATTTTACTTTATGGTTAATAGACGAAAATAGGTAATAAAATGTAATTGGAGCGTTATTGCTGCCCAGAAACTTTCTAACTTTGGCCGAATATTATGTAATTATTTTAAGATATAAAGTTTCAACTAAATGCATTTTCATTTAATTTTCTGTCGCTCAGAACTGCCATTTCCTAGACCGAGACAGGAAGCAATGCGATAGGAGCACTATCGTACGACAGCCTGTTCATTCGTGCCGTATTCTTATATACTGCTGTGTAGTGTCGGCTTAGAATAGCACTACCCTGTCTCTTCATGGGTGATCGTAAGGGGCGACTAAGGGTATCGGGGCTATTTAAGTAATTTTTGGGCGATGCGGGCGGCTTTTCCCAATTCAACTTCCAAAAGTGAATGAAGTATTTTCTGATCCTGAAGTTTTGGCCACACCTTTAGGGAAGTATAGCCGTGAGTATGGGTATGATTTTTCATTTCTTGCAAAATACACGTTACAAACACTGCTCTCTATTCCATTATCTTATTCATCGCGCTTAAACTAAACTGATCATGAAAGAGCGACATGATAGTCCAGTGGCGGCGTGGCGGATAGGCGTAAGTTCCAATCCTGGGACGGGCCTACACCAATTTGTCTTTTCTAAAGTCATATGTGTGGTTAATTTATCATGGGTGCTAACGGTGAGGGAAAACATCGTGAGGAAACAAACCCACATGGCTGAGTTGTACTTAGTCATGTGACAGTGTATTCGTACAAAACGGCGATAGGCCTGCCCCCTATCACGTGAGTACACTGTCAATGCAAAACGTGGGTACCTTGTCTGGACACTAGATGGCGCTGCCATGTGAGTTCAGGAGTATTGGTACCTCTGCCAACCCCTTCGGGGATAAACGGCGTGAACGTTTATGTTATTATGTTACGTTTATGATCATGAAAGAACGCGGCAGTATGTCACCCCGCGATCGCGTTTTTTGTCTGAGGAATGCGATAGCACAGGTGGAACTAATTCTGTACAGAACTGTAGTATTATAGTTTTTGCCGCTACTTTGGCGACCGCTAGACGGCAAAGTAGTGGCAAAACACTACTTAAAACTGTAAAACAAACGAAGGATAGAAGAAATTCGCGCTGGCAGCCATTGACACGGTAGCTCAATTGGCAGAGCGACGGGGGCGTAGTATACCCGAGGTCGCGGGTTCGATTCCCGCTTGTGTCGAAATTTATCTTTCCTTTATTTATGAGGTGTCATTAGTTCTATAGAACTACAGAAATGGAGAACCCGATTAGTCTTCAGCCTATGAGCTCCAGAGCACCCTAAGTCACCAGCACCCGCGGGATGAAATGTGTTAATGTTATTCTACACCAACAGTAGAAGAAAGAACATCACGTGACATTGTCACCTAGTGTACAGAGAACCCACGTTTTGCTCGGACAGTGTACTCACGTGATTGGGGGCAGGTCTATCGCCGTTATGACTGTCTTTCACGTGACTACGTACAGCTTAGCCATTTGGAATTCCTCATACTGGTTTCCCTCAACAACTTTGATAAATTAGCCAAACGAACGACTAGAAAAACTCATTAGTGTAAGGCTTGATTCAGGAGACGAACCCACTCCCCTCCCCATGAAAAACGGTGATTTTGCCCAACTGAGCGACCGCGGTTGTTACCTTGATAGTCAACACCTTTTTAACAAATAGGCACTTTGCAGACGACGGGGCGGGGCGGGCTTTTTGATCGCGTCTGCCCGTCGATATCTGCGGCGCGGTCTTTTTGCCCTCCGTGTGCGTTTGTATTATAGGATTCACTTCGTGCTACCTTTGACGGCGAAATTGACTTGGAAAAGCTCTAACCCACTTGTTCCCGCGGGTGACGTATGAGGCGACAAAAAGAACGAGGTTTTTAGTGGTTGTAGAACGGCGAACTGCGATAGGCCTGCCCCCTATCACATGAGTTCACTATCCAAGCAAAACGTGGATACTCTGAACTACAGGTGGCAATGCTAACCTATATTCAGGAGTATTAGTACCTCGAAAATCAAAAAATTATATACCGTGCGGCAGTCAAGGTTTACAACATGTATAAAAAAGGTTGGGGCTACCTTGTAAGTAATTTAATACCTGTGCCAGATAAAACCCGCTCTACCTTAGTAACATTTAGTTTGCACTACAATTTCATTTTAGTACATAAATCAAATTTGCTGTGTAGTGTCGGCTTAGAATAGCACTACCCCATTTCTTCCGGTGGGTGTACGTAAAAGGCGACTAACGGTATTGGGGCTTTTAAGGGATTTGGCGATGCGATTGGAGACCCATCACCAACGACCTTTTTTTTCACCATCTTTTCCCCGCGCAACTTTCCAAAAGTGGCTGAGGAATTTCGAATTCCCTTGCTCTGGCTACCCCTTCAAGGGATCTATAGCCGTGAGTATATGTATGTAAGTAAAAAAAAGTAAAAAAATATTTATTTTCTCTTCACCGTTTACATAATAAAACATCATTCTTTTAACCAACAATAGAGTGAAAAGCTGGTGCCTGAAGTAGGTTATTCGCCTGTGGTACAGGTCACCAGGTCCTCCGCGTGAGTGCTAAACAATTTAGTAATTTTGTGTCTGTCTACGGTCTGAGTATAACAAATTAAATTTAAGAAAAACAAAGCAAGTAAGAAATAAATAACGGTTAAATTATTTGTACAAAATATAATAAAAGAATATAAAATAAAGGTGGAATTGGTCTTAGGTGCAAGTGTGTTTAATTATGTGTGGTGGTCGTGTGTGTGTGTGTGTGTGTGTGTTAGTGTGTAGTGTGTACAAATTAATACAAATTAAATACAATACAAATTAAAAACAGATGGCAACAAAAAGATAAAGTACCTCAGCTAGGTTCCCAACCACTTCCCAACATTATCCGCAGGACACTGCACGACACTGGTTTTCTATTACCGCCCGCCTGTTACTAACATACTAACGTCCGATTTCTGAATTGAGTATTCCAGATGAGGACGACTTAATCAAATCAAAATCATTTATTTCGGATTATTCATCCATATAGTTGTTAGTAATCACAAAAACTTAAATACCTATGTTAGTAACAAAAATAACATTTAAAATTAAATACAGACATAATTAATTAATTAATTGTACTGCTTTGTATTATTGTGGCTAATACTACCGACAACTGGCGGTGTGCAGTCTCACCCAGTGCCGGAGCAGTGGGGAGTCCCACCTGTCACTCAACACACGCAGAATGCTGTTGGAGCTCGCACGAACGCGCTGAAGCATGGAGGCTGTACGGCTTCTTATTATGGCGTAAAAATCGCTAGTCCTAGCCTCCGCGAACATAGCTGATGCGCTACAAAATCGTGGGAGCTTCAACAACACTCTGAATGCATTGTTGTATTGGACGCGAAGAGCGCTGTAAGCACGCTGTGTGTAGCGGACCCACAGGCTGCACGTGTAAAAGGTTTGGCAAAACGCCTTAAAGAGCGTAACCTTCACATCATTAGTACACCGTGCAAACCTGCGAGCCCACATGTTACACCGTACTGACAGCGCTCTTCGCTCTCGCTCAATGTCAAGGTCGTCCGACATGCCCTCCGTCACCCAATGGCCCAGATATTTAAATTTGTCCACCTTCTTAAGAGGGGCACCACACAAGTTAAGAAGTGGTAATTCAGAATACGTTTTCTTCCCGGCTTTAAACACCATAAACTCGCTCTTCTTAGGGTTATACTTTAGACCATGGGATTCCGCATAGGCTTCACAAATATGTAGTAATCGACGTAGAGCACCAAGCGAGGGGCTCAGCAGCACCATGTCGTCCGCATAACTAATGTTGTTAATACAAACTCCGTCTACATGGCAGCCGACACCGGTACTGCTGAGCTCCTCGATGAGTCGGTTCATGTACAGGTTGAAGAGCCGTGGAGAGCTCAGCCCCCCCTGCCTCACGCCGCACTCCAACCTATACACTTCCGACCGCACCCCCGCCCATTTAACACAATTTGTCTGATTGTTGTACCAATATTTAAACAATGCCACAATTTCCACTGGTACATCTGTGTCACATCGAATCTTCTGCCATAGTACATCATAACTCACCAGGTCAAATGCTTTCGATAAGTCCAAATAACAGGCAAAAACGGATGTCTTTCTTGTCGTGTAGTATTGGACAGTCTGCTGAAGAGAAAATATGGCACTTTCCAAAGAAAAGCCAGGGCAAAAACCAAATTGAGCATCATTTAAATGACTGTGTCTCTCAAGCTGTTTATCCAGCAAACTATCCAAAACCTTCGCTATAATCGTAGCTAGTGATATAGGCCTGTAGTTGGACGAATCTGACACGTCTCCCGTCTTGTTTTTTACGATAGGCACAACTACAGTGTACAGCAAGTCCTCAGGTAAGTGACAATGCGACAAACATAAATTATAAAACATTGCAAGCACTATAGGCAGGTGCACACCAGCGAATCTCAAGTGTTCAACGCTGAGCCCATCCTGCCCTGGAGACTTACCTCTGACCATACCCTTAATAATAGAGGCAACTTCTTTGGCAGAAAATCTAACATTACAGTCACCAAGGCATGGCTCAGCGCTGGACTCTGGAGTCGTTTCCGCGAGCAGTGACTGCACTCTAAAATGACGCCGAAAGGCGTTAGCAATCTCATGTGGATTATTCAAACCATCAACACTCACAGGAAGACCTGGCTTTGGGTTCAAATTATTTGTGCTTTTCCAAAATTTATTAAAATTTTTGTTCTTGTGATGTTTAGCTATGATGTCCATTTTTATCTGTTGAGCATTGTTCTGACAGAACTTTAATTTAGTCTTAAATAATTTCCGAGATTCGTACATATCATTAAAATAGAAACCGGTGGCTGGTTTACCGTGCAATGCCCAGAGTTGATAACTAAGCCTGGCCTGCCTGTGAGCTGCGCTTACATGTTTATTCCAACTGGTTATATATCTGTATTTTCTCTTAACATTAATATTACAACTCAATTGTGCTGCCTCGACCATTTGAGTGAATTTCCCGGGGCCAAATATTGCATGGCATCGATGAAATCCATACTAAAAGAAATTTTGGAAATGAAAAAAATGCCACTAAAATGAAAAGAGATTCATTGCCGTGACCTGATTTTTCATTTCCATGGCATAGTCATTCACTTCCATGGCCTGGTGATTCATTTCCGTGGCTTAGTGTTTCATTTCCATGATCAATTTTTTCATTGCCATGGTATGATTAAATCCAAAGTATTACAGTAATAGCGAATAACAGAACAGGTCTCATGGAATTTTTACGTATTTAACAAAATTATGCTTTCGGGCTTACTATGAGCTTATAGTTAATACAAGGTATTAAATGACGTGAAATGCGTCCAGTTAAATTAACTGATAAACTTGTATTGGCGCCTAAGCCCTCATTGTCAACAACAAAAACTATCCATACTGCCTCACTACCCCAGTCTGATACTACAATTTATATATTTATTTATTATAATTTATTATATATTTAGGAAAATTATGGTTCTAATATTTTAAATTGTGGTGGCGCTAGTGTACCATCATGTCCACTGATATGTAATATAGACTCAGAAGTTTTAAAAGAGTTGGAAAAATCTGGTACCATCGGTGAAAACCGATCACAGAAAACCAAAATAGGCATAAGCAGTGATTCAGATGAGAGTCTGTCCATATTCGATGATATAAAAGCTAGAAAAAAAACTACTTTCTTTACCCAAAGTGACACCGAAGATGAAGAGATTTATCAAATAAAACTTAATAAAAAAGGCACCAATAAATAAAAATATGTATTGACTGATGATTTTAATATAATTGCTATTTTCTGACTAAATTTCATGTTGCTTAATTTTTTAATTATAGATGCAAAAAAAAGGTTCCTAACTTAATGTGAGTTACATAGGCATACAAATAAGTGTAAGTTAGTTGTATGTTAAACGTGAAATAAACATGCGCCTAGATTGTGTTCCGAGTTAGATAGGAGATGCGATTATACTCGTATTTATTGTACCTTAAGGGATATATTTTAGTGCTTATTATTCTAAAACAATGTGATATGCAAAAAGTACCTTTGCAGTTTGCATTGTTGAATTTTGTTATAAATGTACGCCAAAAATATTTCTGACTAAATGTGATTTGCTTTGGGATACAGATAAGTGTAAGTTAGTTGTAAGTTAAACTTGAAATAAACATCCTCCTAGCTAGGTTGTATTCTCAGTTTGATAGGAGATAAGATTAGACTCGTGTTTATTGTACCTAAAATGATATATATTAGTAGATACTATACATTATTCTAAAACATTTTGAAAAGTCAATTGTGATATGCAAAAAATACGTTTGTTATCTGAGTAAACATAGAAGTTTATACATACTTAATAGTGAGTATTATTAAAAGGCTGATTCTTGTTGTAAGAGATACTAACAGTAGTTATTTGATTTTTAAGTTTGAAAGCCTAATTTGTTTTTTTTTTATATATACTGTAAGTGTACACGCCATGTTTATCGTTTAATTGCACTTTATAAAGACTATCCATAAGTTTGAGGGTTATGACTTTTTATATTTACTTGACAAAAGATGCAAAATAAGACAATTATAGTATTACTCTTTTTGATAATAATGGGCTGTGATTATTGTCAGTAAAACGTCCTCTAGGTTCTTAAATTTGTCTTTTTAAAAAATGTAATGTTGTGTTGTAGGTGTTTAAAATGCTATTTTGTATAACTACCAGTCCATTTTATTTTTGTTCATCTAGTTATTTTACAATTTAAATATATAATAGTACGTTACCTACATTGATTCCGATACCTTTGTTTTATTTAACTTTTATTTTATATAAATATACAGAATAAATACAATACAATAAACAAATATGATGATCATCAGAGAAGATTACAGGCTGTCGATGGATGACAAGAAAAGCACAGGACTGTTTGTCTCAGAGATCATTGAAGGAGGCCTATGTCTAGCAGTGACCAACAATGTTAAAAATAATTGACGAATGTTTAGTTAATTCAATCAAAGTAGACAATCACTGCAAAAATAATAATATCTGCATACGGCTTACTCATTGTGAGATATACAATTTTAAAAGGATTTTCATTCCCGTGGTACAGATCTTTCATTGCCGTGGACGCTTGATTCGTTTCCGTGCACGTGTGTTTCATTTCCATGTACTCGTGTATCATTGCCATGGCATTGAATTTTTAATAATGTAAATCTCGCTAGTTTTATAAGTTATCTGCTGGATATTAAGATATAATGTATAAATTATCAAAAACTTCAATAATATCGATCAAAAATAAATAAAAACCTTGATTTAAAAAAATCCACGGAAATCAAGTTTTTAACGGTCCTGTTGAAATCCACCCATTTAGACTACATTAGACTTAAGTATAATAAATAAAGAATAAATAAAGGAAAGAAAAATTTCGACACAGGCGGGATTCGAACCCGCGACCTCGGGTATACGCCCCCGTCGCTCTAGCCAATTGAGCTACCGTGTCAAAGGCTGCTAGCGCGAAATTCTTCTATCGTTTATTTCTTTTACACGTTTTAGTAGTGTTTTCGTTTCCTACCTTTGATTTTTTTACAAATTCGGAAGGCCACTTGTCTATCTTTTCAGATGGAATGCAAATGTTGAAAACGCCTAACTATCACATAATTTAAATCTTTTTGTACATGAAAACCTCATGTGGGGATTATTACTAATAAATAAATATATATCCGCGACCTCGGGGGCATATACCCGAGGTCGCGGGTTCGAATCCCGCCTGTGTCGAAATTTTTCTTTCCTTTATTTATTCTTTATTTATTAGTAATAATCCCCACATGAGGTTTTCATGTACAAAAAGATTTAAACGACTTAAGTATAGTTCTGTCGCATTGAAATCTTAACAACTGAATGAGACAAAACGATACTTATGTCGTTCTCAGTTTGAATACTCAATTGGCCTAGACCTCGCTTTTATAACATACCCTTTTTATATTATAAATCGATAAAGGACATCAAATTAAACAACTTTGCCCATGGAATGCCTATCTAAAATATTGTAATTTTCAAATAAAATAATAATTAAAAATTGTCGTACCTAGTTCAAACTGAGAATGTATAGAATGAGATTCTTTGCGTCAGTGAAAATAAGAAATAAAAAAAAACATTTGATCTATGCTTTCCGCTCTGTAAACGAAAATATAACTTCTTTCGGTATTTTTCAGGTCTATTGATCGTCATTGAAAAATAATATCATGAAAATAAACCGGTAAGCGAGCGATTGAACTGGAAAATACCGAAAGAAGTTATGTTTTTGTTTACAGCGCGAAAAGCATAGATCAGATGTTTTTTTTTATTTCTTATTTTCACTGAAGCAAAGAATCTCATTCTATACTTTCTCAGTTTGAACTAGGTATATGATATTTTTCATTATTAAATATTTAGATAATAACAGTATTTAAGATAGGCATTCGATAGGCAAAGTTGTTAAGTTTGATGTCCTTTATCGATTTATAATATAAAAAGGGTATGTTATAAAAGCGAGGTCTAGGCCAATTCAGAAATCGGGCGTAAGTACTAGGGTGAATTTCCCAAGTGATGTTTTTTTTATGTCCTCGTTGAAATTCATATTTCAAAAAGAGAATACCGTTTTCAATTATTTATCAACGTATAGGGTAGATAGTTACCTGACTGGGGCAAAAAGATTATTTGGCTAAGTCTATGTCTTTAGGTAGAAATTAAGACCTAAACCCAGTTTTTTCTCACATCGGTGCTGTCCCCCTACTTTTTTTACAGACAAATGTGCTTGTAAGACCACCAATAATGTTAAATGTAGCTTAAAAAATATTCTAATCGATAGCGTATAAATCATTTTAGTAGTAAATGATAGATTTTACTTTATAACTAGCGATATTTTTTACTGAGTGGCACAAACATACTTGTCTTGGAATAATATAGCAAATCGGTGGGTAAAATTTAAGTCTCTCCAAACTTGTATAAATAAATCAGTCCTATGGCCTCCCCTCCCGCAAATTTGCTCAGATTTAGTGACGTGCGTAAGCGCAATCAGGTAGGACGTGTACAAGATCGCTGCGTTTTCCCGCCAAAAACGTAAGTATTCAAATTTTTGGGTTCTGGACATTTTTTTCAAGTTATCGGTGGTTGCTTTATCTTGCTTAATTACTGGAAATTTAACAGTTTTCTAATTTTAACAAAGGCATTTATCATACTAGTTTTCATAACTGTTTTTGAATAGTGCCTAAATATAATATTTTTTCAGTAAACCGCGAAAAATTGAGCATTTTCTCATGTCGGTGTTCTCATATCGGTGGAATCGGTGGCTTTTTTCCCCACCGATGTGATAAATTCCACCGATATGATAAGGAAACTTGGATCGGTGGCTTATTTCTCATATCGGTGCATTGAATTGTAAACAACGCATAGTTTTATCATATCGGTGAATGGACTTCTCATGTCGGTGGATGGCTTTATCATTTCGGTGGATTGATTTATCACATCAGTGTATCCTATTATTAACATCCGTGTGTAGTTACCATAGATTAACGATTCGTTTTTCTTTACATAAATGAACAGAGCGCGGAACGAGAAATGATAATTTAATGTAAACTGGCCCAGAGGAGGAGCATTTTTTTGCAACATAAGCCCGTTGTAGCTCACTTTATTTTACGTCATTAGAAAGTTTGTGTTTTTTGTGTAATCTTTAGAATAAAGGTAACAAGGTATTTTTAGTGATATAATGGTCTCTTGTTGGGTTGTTTGTTTTCACGGGTAAATATGATATTGATATTGAATTTTGTTGAACAATATTTCGTTACATTCTACTGGCCTAACAAAAAGTGTTGCACAATAGTGAGTGTATTTGTCATTGGCAATCTGCATAATGCAGATACTATATACACTACTTAGGTAATGTATAGAATGCCGGGGTCCTGTAGGCAATTTAAGATGATATAACTTTTTAACTGAATTTCATACTTTACCTAGGCAATTTCTAGAATTACTTGGCATTCTATAGAATGCCTGTTGAATTACAGGCAAAGTATAATAAAATAGTTAATACATGCGACAGTGGGAAGAAGAAAAGAATGGTAAAAACGATCTGCGGCAGAAGTAATGTAGCTTCGAGGAACTGAAAGGAGCGCAGCGCAGCGCACTAGAAAAATAAACGACCAAAGTGCATCTTTGAGATGTAGAGAAATAGATTTTTCTACTATTTTTTATACATTGCCTGATGTTCATCATGTGTAAATGCCTAGGCAAAATGTATACTTAATATTATTTCATCTTTCGTGAACGTTTTAGGCACGATTCATTTTAAAATACACAAGACATAACTTGTTGATAATAATAAGATTGCTGTGATTATAATTTCTAAGATTCCTGATTCTGAATCATTTGCAACGCAGATCATTATTAGTCACTAATCCATTTTTTTTATGTTTGATTTTAACATGAAGGCTGATTTACATTATAATTAGATTAGAAGTGCTTGCTTAGGTTTTAGTACTTGATTGTTTTGTTTTTAAAATTTTATTATTACCAAATACCTCAGCGTTGAACTACAGAAAAATAGTTCCTATTGCTATATTTTAAATATATTTTAAAAGTAGGTTGGTAGGTAGCTGCCGTTTTGTACCTATGCTATGATTAAAAAAAAATTCTGGTGGTTTTGATATCAAAGTAATCTACAATTACAAAAAAAAAATAGTAAGTTTAGTAAGTTGTTATCAAAGTTATATATTTTTGTGATTAAAAGTAATAATTAAAGTAAGTACGTTACTCATGTGATAAATAATTAATGTTTATCTATTGTAAAATACTGATTTTCTTAAACTCAAAGAATTTATATAATAGAAGTTATATGTAGATTTTTAATGTTAATTTGAAATTTAAACAGTAACGACGAACGACTTATTTAAGATGCAAGAGTTGTGGACGGATAGCAATTAATAAAGTGATTTTGAAACAACCTCGTTGTAGTTATTTACTTACATTATCCGCAACATGTAATATAAAAATATTACATACTAGCAGACGCCCTGCGGTTTCACACGCGTAGTTCCTGTTCCCGTGGGAATTTCAGGATAAAACATAGCTACCATAATCTCCACCAAAATTGATTGAAATCCATACAGCCCTTTTAGCGTGAAAGAGTAACAAAAATCCATCCATCCTTACAAACTCTCGCATGTGTAACCTTAGAAAGGTACTACTAATGTCCATACATAGGCAATCTATATGTGTAGGGGCCATGATCCTGTTGGAAATTTATGAAATGATATATCATCTTAGCTCTATTTCATACTTTTCCTAGGCAATGTAAAGAATTCCTAAGCATTCTATAGAATGCCTTTTGAATCACTGGCAAACTATAAAATCTAATACCTATGCTACAATGGGAAGTAGGAAAGAGGGGTAAAAATAAATGCAAGTGCGTAATAGAGCAAGCGAAGCTGAACAAAGTAAAACGAAGCTCTACGGAGCCAGCGGAGAACACGGAACGATGTTGGGGAGTTTGCGGAGCTGGTGGAGTGGAGCTTCGTGGAACTGAGTGAAGTGCAGCGCAGTGAAATGAAATCTCGCGTGTTTGGTTATTATCAGACACTGAAAATTTTACGACCGAAAATGCAAGGTATATTTTTCACTAATTTTTAACAGATTGCCTGATGTCTATTAGGCATTCTTTAGAATGCCTAGGCAAGGTGTACAGTCAATATTACTTCATGCATTGCCTTAAATACAGATTGCCTATAACATATGTAATACAGCTAGATTGGTTGGTACGGCTGCACACAGAATCTAAACGGTATGACGGTAGATGTAAATAAACGTACGCAATTTTTATGAATACAATAGCAAGATATTAATAAATTGCTTGTTATTAAAACACCTTGTAAAACAGGTTATTCATTAATGTTTTTAAAATTGATAGATTTATCATTTCGGTGGATAGAATTATCATATCGGTGATTCGACTTATCATGTCGGTGCCAATTCTTCACATATCGGTGTACATGAAAAACGGTCGCTGGATATTGTATCATATCGGTGGCCATCAAAACTTAAACCTCAATATCTCCTTAGTTTAAGTAAATACTAATATGTAAGTAAGTGTAACGATATAAATACCCATAAAAGAATACATAACAGTTGGAAAACATGTATAAAAACATGATTTTAAAATATTCACCGATATGATAAAAAAACAGCATTTGTTGAAATTCACCCACTACATAATCAGTTCATATACTAAACTACACTGTTTGTGGCGAAATTACTAACAATATATTCGGCAATACCACCAATATAGAAATAAGAAGAATACGCCTTTGCTGTTGTTTTTATTTTAAGGTTTCAAATTTTAATTAAGTTAAATTCTACGTAAAAATTACAAGCACTATGGTGGTGACGAATGATCAACAATAGTTTACAAAAAGCTAAGTAAAATTTGGTTACATTAACATTATAAACCATGGACGAGAAGCCAGTGAAATATTTTTTGGTTATAACATTAAAAGGGTTTTGCTACCGGATCGCTGTTGCTCAGTTAGTAAGTTCCAGCTAAAATTGTTCTTAGCTTTCTGTCGTTTTAACTATGTAGTTCTGGTTTAGAAACCGTGATAGTTCAGTAGGTAGAAAGCCGCTTATCGTGCAAACGATGAAGGTTCGAATCCCAGGTCGGGCCTACACCTGAGTACAGAATTAGTCGTTGGTATTGTTGTCGGCCTATGGCACCCCACTGGTGCACGGGCCTGTACAAGCTCCCGCCACGCCTTCCTGTCTGCCGCGACTTCCCTGGCCGCGTTCCAGCTCATTCCCGCCGCTCGCAGCTGTCCACGCTCCGGCGCCAAGTGTGTACGGAACGGCTGCCGTCCGGTGGTTTCCACTCAAAAGTGATGCTGGCGTTTGTGGTCCCTGTTCGAAATGTGTGTCCTATCCACCTTCATTTTCTCAGTGCGATGTCAGTCACAGTTGGAGTCTGCTGGCATTGGTTCCACAGGTTCACGTTCCAGATTTTCATTGCAGAGGATCGACCTCAGGGACTTGTTGACGAAGACTTGGAGCTTATTCGTCAGCCCCTTTGTCACTCTCCACGTTCCACAGCCAAAGAGCAGAACGGATTTAACCACGGATTCGAAGAGGGAGATCTTTACTCGACGGGAAAGGACATTTGACTCCAAGACAGGTCTCAGTTGGGCAAATGCCGCGTTTGCCTTCCGTATCCTTCTTTCAACATCCTCGTCTGCACCTCCTTGACACTTAATAACACTACCGTGGTAAACTAACTTACGAGAGGATTCTAGGGGGATATCTTGAAGCTTCAATGGTTCTGTCGTTGAAGGATTTATCCGCATGTCGACCGTTTTGCGTTTATTAATTCGCAGGCCCATGACTTCTGCTTGCTTTCGAAGGCTCTCAAGTTTAGCTTCTAAATGTGCTAGAGTTGGCGAGATTAACACAATGTCGTCCGCGTAGTCCAAGTCTTCTAAGACAGATGCGCCCATTTCACACCTCCAGGTGTTTGGGTGACCGCTCTCATTAGTATTATGAGTGGTTAATTTATCATGGTTGTTCCATACATGTACTCAAGCCGTTAGTTCTCATTGGGGTAGGCAGAGACTATCGATCGCCACTTTGTACGAACCTGGCAAACCTCTCTAGCTTCGTTCACATCCATCCACCCAATTTAGACCGCAACTGAGCCTATGGTATATAACTTGAATATACGGACAGTAATGCATTTCACTTTGCAAACCTTTAAGTCACCAAAGACGATTACTCGGTAAATGAACAAGTAACAAAGAAAATATAAGTTCATACGTTACGGTACAACTTCCGGTAGGTAGTAGCACACGTAATAGACAATGAGGGTTCAAATCCCGGGTCGACCCTACATCAATTTGTCTTTTCTAAAGTGATTTGTGTGGTTAATTTACAATGGTTGTTAACGGCGACCGAAAAAATCGTGAGGAAACCCACATGGCAAAGTTGTACTTTGTCATGTGACAGTGTATTTGTACAAAACGATGGAAGGCCTGCCCCCTATCACGTGAGCACACTGTCCAAGCAAAACGTGGGTACTCTGAATATTAGCTGAGAATGTGATGTGATATTCAGAATTATTAGTACCTCTGCCAACCCCTTCGGGGATGTACGGCGCGAACGTTTGAGTTACAATAGAGTCATAATCGTTTTAAATTTTAACGTTCAAAGAGTATCTACACTACAATGATTCATTTTAATAAAAATATTGAGTATTTTTACAAAAAAGCCATTAACAAAAAAACTTACCTAGCTACCATTTTCTGTGTAGTGTCTGATAATAACACTTCCCCAATTGGCCTTGACCTCGTTTTTAAAACGTTCCCATTTTTATGTTTTAAATTGATAGAAGACATCAAACTAAACAACTTTGCCTATGGAATGCTTATTTTTATTTCAGCTGAGGTTAAGAACCTCACTATACCTTCTCAGTTTGATCTAGGTACGACACTTTTTAATCAATAATTATTTTGAAAATTACAATATTTTAATTAATTATTTTAAAAATGTATAAAAAGGGTATGTTATAAAAGCGAGGTCTAGGCCAATTATCACACGGAAATCGAAGTCCATCACGAACCATACTCGAATAAACGTATATAATTTATCTGTGTAGTGGCGGCTTAGAATAGCAATACCCCATTTCTTCTGGTGGGTGTACGTAAGAGGCGACTAACGGTATTGTGGCTTTTTGAGGGATTTTTGGGCGATGCGGTTGGAGACCCATCACCAACAACCTTTATTCTACCATCTTTTCCCCACTCAACTTCCAAAAGTGGCTGAGAATTTTCTAATTTCTCAGATCTGGCTACCCCTTCAAGGGATTTATAGCCGTGAGTATATGTATGTATGTATGTAATTTATCAGTCTTGGATTTTTACAGATGGGAAGCCAGAGCATCTGAATTAGAAATTTATTAGCCAATTTTGCAAGTTGCGTTGGAAAACATGTAAAATAAGGGTTGTCCGATGTCCGTGCAGGAGCGTATTCAACCCTCGAAAAAGGTTCTGGGCATAGGTACCTAAAAACCTCTTGGCCTCTAGTTTCATCATCAGCCGACCAAAAAAGTGTGAGATCTTAGGTCGATTAGGCCCATCTTGCCCATATGGCTGGATCCGCGTATGGGAGCCGCATCGCCTAAACATCACTTAAAATCTCGAATACCCATAGTCGCCTCTTACGAACACCCAAGTGTAGAAAAGGGGTAGTGGGGAAAGTAGGCATAGTATGTTTTTTCTTTAAATCTGATTTTAGAGTTATTTTCCAGATCGGTTATCCCCTGATGATCGCCGCTGTGTACATAATCGCCCACGCCGCGGACATGGCGGACCTGAAAGCCATCATCACGCTGCCCCATGTCATGGCTATGTTCGGACTCAACATCTTTGTCGTGGGGTTCGTGGCCGCCGTACTCATCTATGGGGTTTATACGGTAATCATTGTGTATTGTAAATGATGTAAAAATTAAGAGTAGTTAAATTAGTAGTAGTTAGAACCGTGATAGCCCAGTGAGTTGAACAATCGGTTATCGTGCAAACGACTAGTGTTCAAATCCTGGGTCGGACCTACACCAATTTGTCTTTTCTAAAGACATATGTGTGGTTAATTTATCATGGTTGTTAACGGTGAGGGAAAATATCGTGAGGAAACCCACATGGCTGCGTTGTACTTAGTCATGTGACAGTGTATTCGTACAAAACGGCGATAGGCCTGCCCCCTATCACTTGAGTACACTGTCCATGCAAAACGTGGGTACTCACTCCAGGTGACAAAGTCACGTGATGTTCAGAAATATTAGTACCTCTGCCAACCCCTTCGGGGATATTCTGCGTAAACTTTTATGTTTTATGTTTATTATTATGTTAAATTTTACTATCTTATTTGCTTACTTTCCAAAAGTGGCTTAGGAATTTCTGACGAGGCTCCACATTTGTGAGGTTAATAGCACACAGACATACATACTTACAGACAAGATGGTAGAAATAAAGTATTGTTGGTGATGGGGATAACACGCCTATATGAGCTTCACCTGTATGTTTATAAGTATGTAACCGACTCTTTAAACTCGATTTGGACCCACTTTAAACAGATCGATTTAATTAAAAATTTGTGCACTTATCGAGAATCAGGAACACTATAATAGTTATACAGGGTCATCCCATTATTCTGAACAAGTTCGCCAAGATTTCAGATGATTCAGTACTAAACATTTTAAAATAAACAGGAAAACATGCTGCTACATCACATTTAACTAAAAGGTGAAAAATAATTCCTAATGTAAGCTGAAAACCATGAAAAAGCGCGGCCGCTTTGTGCCATATTTTTCGTCTATCTAACAGTCCGTGTTTTTCTGTTTTTATTCTATATTTTTATTTGTACAGGACAGTGCGCCTGCAGTTCTAAGCTGGGTAGCCATTTCCACGCTTTGGCAAACCCACGGGTTCATCTTGAGCTCGGTACTCGCGTTAATCAACGCCATTACAGGAAAACAAATGATAGAAGAATTACTTGGGGCGTTGCTGTTGCATGGTAAGTTTATTTTATATACACAACCCAAACGTTCACACCGTTTATCTCCGGAGGGGTTGGCAGAGGTAATAATACTTCTGAACATCACGTGACATTGTCACTTGGTGTTCAGAGAACCCACGTTTTGCATGGACAGTGTACTCACGTGCTGGGGGCAGGCCTATCGCCGTTTTGTACGAATACACTGTTACATAACTAAGTACATCTTAGCCATGTAGGTTTCCTCACGATATTTTTCCTGATTGTTAACAACCCTGATAAAGTAACCTCACGACACGAATGACTCTAGAAAACAAAAATTGGGATAGGCCCGACCTGGAATTTGGACTGTCATCGTCTGCGCGATAAGCATCGTTATACCCATTGAGTTATCAGATTATATTATTTGATATCAACATTCAAAAATTTGGTTAATCCAATAGTTCCTATTGGAGTGCAGAGGCTATCGATCGCCACTTTGTACGATCCTGACAAACCTCAAGAGCATCGTATTCTGAATTTCAACTGGAATTATCATAATGGCAATATTATTTCTATCCTCTGGCATTTTTATATATGCTTACAAATACTCACGGATATAAATCTCTGCAAAGGGTATCCAGAGCTTCAGTTTTAAACATTCATACTCACATACTCACACACACATATACTCACGGCTATAATTCCCTAGAAGGGGTAGCCAGAGCCAAGGAATTATAAATACCTCAGCCACTTTTGGAAGTTGAGTGGGGAAAAGGCGGTAAAATAAAGGTTTTTGGTGATGGGTCTCCAACCGCATCGCCCAAAAATCCAATAAAAAGCCCCAATACCCTTAGTCGCCTCTTACGTCACCCCGTGGGTAGAAAGGGGTAGCGACATTCTAGGACGGCACTACACGGCAAACATTCATCAGCCAATTTTGGAATTTGTGTGCCGTGTATGTCACTACCCCTTTCTACAGACGGGTATTGTAACAAGCGACTAAGGGTATGGGGCTTTCAGTGGTTTTTGGGCGATGTGGTTGGAGACCTATCACCAACGATACTTTATTTCTACCAACGATACTTTATTTCTACCAACGATACTTTATTTCTACCAACGATACTTTATTTCTACCAACGTTACTTTATTTCTACCAACGTTACTTTATTTCTACCAACGTTACTTTATTTCTACCAACGATACTTTGACCCCTATTAACTTCCTAATTTT
The DNA here is from genome assembly GCA_963576735.1 of Bedellia somnulentella. NCBI lineage: Eukaryota > Metazoa > Arthropoda > Insecta > Lepidoptera > Bedelliidae > Bedellia > Bedellia somnulentella. The sequence continues at coordinate 10,758,107 of OY755195.1, forward strand.
GCTGAGGATCCAGCTCTGAAGCTCTGGCTACCCATTTTTGTAATTTATATCCGTGAGTGGAGACTCATCACCAACAACCTTTACATTACCATTTTTTCCCCACTCAATTTTCCAAAAGTGGCTGAGGAATTTCTAATTCCTTAGCTCTGGTTACCCCTTCTAGGGATTCAAAGCCGTGAGTATATGTATGTATGTATTGTCGGTACCTCTTGGTGAAGAGGAACATACGGTAAGCATAAAATATGGTCCCCGGTCACATCGCCCAACAATCACTTACAAACCACAAAATCTTTGCTCGTTTCATAGACTACATGCTGGAAAACATGGGGTAGTGCTGTTCCAATCACTATATAGGTATATTTTTTTTCAGCTATCGGAGCATACGTGACATACCATGTGTATGATTACTATTTAACGATAGCAGACAGTACCATCGTAGATGAGTTGGGCTGGTGAAACCATCTGTATGGACCTGAAGAACCATATAAATAAAAAAAAAAAGATTTTATTTGCCTTTTTACACATACTACAAAAAAAATCTATATCATACAGTGAAAAGAAGTTAAAAAAGAAGAACTAATTAAATAACAATAAAAAAAAAGACAAAATGGTTACGAGCTCGGTCTAACCACTTAAAGCGGATAGCTCCGGTTTTCAGCTCTAACCAATACTTATAACTAAATAAATGAATATATGGTCTGAAGACAAAAAACGTATGTTGTGCTGTAAAGATTTGAATGAATTTGAATTAGTATAAATATAAGTTTTATTATAGTGGAACGCAGATTTGTGACCAACGGTGATGTTTATCGTGAAATTAAAGCATATAAAGTAATGAAAACATTCTTGTTTCTCATAGCTTATAATTGTCATTTCCGGTACACCAACATACATACATAAACTCACGGCTATTAAACTCTAGAAGGGCTTTCCAAAGCGTAACGTAGAAGCAGGTACCTAAGTGAAGATCAGTAGCTAACTGAGTTTGATTCGTTGTTCGTTACTTTTTATCGAAACCTTTCAATATTTCAAGTGACAATGACTTTCGCTTAATTGTAGTTATATTGTAACAAATGATGCACTATTACAAAACAATCAAAGCGTACGCGTGACAAGTCAGGAAATGACGATCGGGCAGGGGCGTATTAAACGGGAAGACGATCGTATGAAGCGTTAATAAATGTGTGAAAATATGTTTCAAGTTGCACTGGCGTAAAGCGGCGTATTATGCGAGAAATAGTATTAAACGTATAGTTGTATCATCAAATGTACCATGTTCTACATAGCAAATAAATGAATTTGAATTTGAATTTGAACGTGATCGTATTAAACGGGTTCTACTGTAATGTAAATGTAGATTATGTTTGAAAAAAAAAAGTTCAATTTTTGTTTTATTTTCAATTGTTCTATAAGATCAAACCCAAAGACTTTAAATTTTTATATATATAGACGGGACATATTACACTAAAGAGCTTATTCCATTTGACTGCATGCGGTCGTCTAAAAGCCACAGTATCTGCATGCAGACTAGTGGAATTCCGTTCAGAACGCTAGGCTTCTGAAAAGTAGAGCAATTTTGGCTCTACTAGCTCACAAAATTTTTAGTAGCTCCGTCTCAGGAAGGTGCAATAACGTTTAACAGGCACAAGCAGATGCTTCAGTTCAGTCGCCTCGCGCCCGCCACTGCGACTGCGAGAGGACGTACCAAAATTTTACATGCCTATGATTGCAAATTACGTAAACAAAAAAAGATAATAAAAGTTTTATAGCAGACTAGATCACCCGACAGACTTCGTACTGTCAAAAGTGTAGACTTTCACGTTGTCAAACTGAAATATTTAACTGAACCGTTGAGGGTCTCTGTCATTCGATGAGAAAAAAGGTGTTTTTCGTAGTTTCGGCTGAGCATTGATTCTGAGTCAGTCAGTCCATCTTGTCTTGCACTTCATCCTCGCGTGTAAATTTTGTTGCGGAGTAAGTTTAAAATTGCATTATCTTCTAAGATGTTGATTAAAATAAAGTCATGTCAAGGACCGCTTTGTTCACAATTAAATACTCTTAATCAACAACACTCATGAGGATGTGTCAATAATGCTTTAATTTCAACCAAATTTTATTACCATAAAAATGGTTATAGTGAGTCAATCTTAAAAGATAGACATATACAGTCCGGACATTTTTTTAGATCATTTAAAGGAGAATAATTCTTTGATACATACTTTTTGTGTAACTTAAACCGTTTACGCAGCACACACTACGGAAGCCTTAAAATATGAATAATTATCCCCGTTTTTGTAACATTTATCTCTGATTCTTTGCTCCTATTAGTCACAGCGTGATGATATATAGCCTAAAGCCTTCCTTAATAAATGAACTATCCGAAATATTTCAATTTGATTGGCCAGTTCCTAAGATCCTAGCGTTCAAACAAACAAACTCTTCAGCTTTATAATATTAGTATAGAAGTATAGATATACATATGCTCACGCCATTAATTCCAGGGGTAGTTAGTTTAGACAAAGTGTAGTGGAATAAGCTCTTAAGAGCTTATTCCATTTGTCTGAATGAAGACGTCTGAAAGCCACAGAATCTGAATTCAGACTAGTGGAATAACGTTCAAACTGAAATTTGTGTAGTGGAATAACAAGCGTCTGCGGCAGTAACTTCGAAGGACGTCTGAATTCAGCAACGACAAAGTGTAATGGAATAAGCCGTTTAAGACCAACAATCAAACATGTCTTGACTTTCCGCCTACACCCCATACTTCACATAATTTGATTGTGTTTGTTCATGAAAACCTCATGTGGGGATTATTACTAATAAATAAAGGATAAAAAAGGAAGGAAAAATTTCGACACAGGCGGGAATCAAAGAATTTTGCCCTGGCAGCCATTGACACGGCAGCTCAATTGGCAGAGTCACGGGGGCGTATACCCGAGGTCACGGGTTCGATTCCCGCCTGTGTCGAAATTTTTCTTTCCTTTATTTATTCTTTATTTACTACCCCATACTTCGGTTGTCATCACAAGTAAAGCACATTTTACAATATACATTTATTTATCACCAGTTGGATTGGATTTGATACAAGCTTTAAATATAAATATTTGCAGAGCTTCATTCGTCCTTCTTAATAATTATATAATACTTATACACCTGGTATATACAGATACAGCCAATAACTGAAAAGAAAAAAAAATGAATACTGAGGAGTCATTTTACATACATACATATACTCACGGCTATGAATCCCTTGAAGGGGTAACCAGAGCTAGGGAAACAGAAATTCCTTAGCCACTTTTGGAAGTTAAGTGTGAAAAGGATTGTGAATAAATGTTTTCGGTGACGGTACGTCTCCAACTGCATCGCCCAACAATCCCTTAATTAGCCCCAATACCTGGCCTCTTACGACTTCCGCGGGGAGAAATTGGTTAGTGCCATTCTAAGCCGACACAGCACAGCTAAAGTCATATTACCCTGATTACATCTTTTATCCAAAAAATGTATTTATACCTTAATTAGTTTGGTCAAGACTAAGCTGGTCATCATTATCATTCAGCCAAAAGACGTCTGGTGGTATTTAGGGATGAGCAGTAACAAAAAACACACATACATACAAATACTCGCACGGCCATAAATCCCAAAAAGGGGTAGCCAGGGCTCCAGAGATAGAAACATATGTAGGTAGATAGGGGAGAAGGTAGAAAAAAACTATTGTTGGCGATGGGTCTCCAACCGCATCGCCCAAAAACCACTTAAAAATCCTCATACCTTTAGTCGCCTCTTACGACAACCGTAAGTAGAAAGGGGTAGTGACATTCTAAGCCGACCTACACTAGGTTAGTGTATTTATCTATTTAAAAATAACGTGATTTGATAGAGTGACATTTCGACCAAATAGCGAGTGTGCTCAAAAAGGCTGGCGCCGAAGTATGAAGAATAAAAGAGCATGTATGAGAAGATTAATGGATGTATACGAATATAGAGAGGTTTGTCAGGATCGTACAAAGTGGCGATCGATAATCTCTGCCTACCCCAATCGCGTGAGTATAATATAGTCACGTATATATTAAGAATGTATGTATACTCGTAGAACAATCCTTACTGAAATATTGCATTTCAAGTAGCTGTGTAGTGTCGGCTTAGAATAGCACTACCCCATTTCTGCCGGCGGGTGTACGTAAGAGACGACTAACGGTATTGGTGCTTTTAAGGGATTTTTGGCAAATGCGGTTGCAAGCCGATAAAGGTTGTTGAAAAGGTTGGTGATGACCAACAACCTTTATTTCACCATCTTTCCTCACGCAACTTCCAATCGTGGCTGAGGAATTTCTAATTCCCTAGCTCTGGCTACCCTTACTAGGGATTTATAGCCGTATGTATGTATGCATTTCAAACTCACCTGCACATATTAAAGACGATAGAATGAAGCTAATCAATATAATGACTTGCCATTTTGTGTTCTTATTGACTACAAAATAATGATGCACTGTATTGTGGAAGAATCCGGAAATACACCAGATTGTCGCGATGGCCACCCAACTGAGAACAACAGATGGGCTCTTCTGTAGAAACAAAAAATATAAATATAAGCAATCGTGATAGCTTAGTGGGCAGAACACCGCTTATCGTGCAAAGGATGAGAGTTCAATAGGCTATTAGACAAAGTTTTCAAACCTATATTTATTTGTTTATACGGAGCCCTAAAGAAATTATTTTCTGACGTTATTTTACCCATTTTATTAATAAATTGAAAAAGAAAATGTAATATTCAAATGTGGCGCGAAAACGCGGCTTCAAGTAATATGGTGGATGTGGCACGTAGTGACGTCAATTCCGCATTAAACACCAATAGGCGGAGCGATACACAATCTACGTCATTATAGAAATAGCCAATCACAATCGTTTTTAGTCACGTGACAGTTGAAAAAAAATATCTTATTTTAGACTAGCCTTTTGCCCGCGACTTCGTCCGCGTGGACTACATTTTTTGCATCCGCTTTACATCCAAAACACCTAAACACTATCACAACTTCTGTTTTTTTATATTTATATTCCCGCGGGCGTTGTAAAGAATATAAAGGACATTGAGGCTTTTCAAGTGATTATTTAATGGTTTTTGACATGAATTCCTCATGTGGGGATTATTACTCATAAATAAAAGATGTTATTAAAGGAAAGAAAAAATTCGACACTGGCGGGGTTCGAACCCGCGACCTTCGGGTATACGCCCCCGTCGCTCTGCCAACTGAGCCACAGTGTCAGTTGGCATCCAGCGCGAAATTTCTCTATCCTTTGTTTCTTTTTTACACGTTCAAGTAGTGTTTGCGTTTCCTACCTCCGAATTTTTAACTAATTCGGACGGCCACTTGTCTATCTTTTCAGATAGAATGCAAATGTTGGAAACGCCTAACTATCACATAATTTAATGGTTTTTGACATGAATTCCTCATGTGGGGATTATTACTCATAAATAAAAGATGTTATTAAAGGAAAGAAAAATTTCGACACTGGCGGGGTTCGAACCCGCGACCTTCGGGTATACGCCCCCGTCGCTCTGCCAACTGAGCCACAGTGTCAGTTGGCATCCAGCGCGAAATTTCTCTATCCTTTGTTTCTTTTTTACACGTTCAAGTAGTGTTTGCGTTTCCTACCTCCGAATTTTTAACTAATTCGGACGGCCACTTGTCTATCTTTTCAGATAGAATGCAAATGTTGGAAACGCCTAACTATCACATAATTTAATGGTTTTTGACATGAATTCCTCATGTGGGGATTATTACTCATAAATAAAAGATGTTATTAAAGGAAAGAAAAATTTCGACACTGGCGGGGTTCGAACCCGCGACCTTCGGGTATACGCCCCCGTCGCTCTGCCAACTGAGCCACAGTGTCAGTTGGCATCCAGCGCGAAATTTCTCTATCCTTTGTTTCTTTTTTACACGTTCAAGTAGTGTTTGCGTTTCCTACCTCCGAATTTTTAACTAATTCGGACGGCCACTTGTCT